>JAKKIK010001739.1:0-14481 GCA_024500135.1 Heterodera carotae | reverse complement strand
AGACTTGTTCGAATTACGATGTAGAATCATATGCCGTACTCAGTTTTGGTGTTCGTATGTTTCAAACCCCATGTTTGGCAATGTTCGTCAAAATTTGTCAATGTTCGTTCAATATCGGGTGATTTTCAATATCGGGTGCAACATATATATATATGAATTTAATAACATTATTTATAATAATTTTTGTTTACAATTAGTTTTTCATAAATCCTTGTCTTTAAATCTTTACATTTGCAAACTTTTTTTAATTTTTGACTTCTTTATCATGGGAAGACTTAACTAATAAACATCATATTACGAATTTTTACTTTTGATAAATATATGTTGTTTTAGATTTCTTGGTTAATAATTTCAATTAGTTTTTTTCTGATTTTTGGAAATCAACAGTCCTCTTGCCGTTTGGGTTGCGCCATATGAATGAAATAAGATATTATATTTTTGTTTTATCTTTATTGATTTGTTATTACTTTATATTTATCTCCTCAACATTTAATTATTTTTCTCTATATTTTTTTTTGTATTTTTTTTTCTATGGTATATTTGAATTGTGATTTAAATATTAATAATAAATTTTCACTTATATGTGTTGTTTTTTTTATTTGAAATCTCACTAATTACATTTATGGCAAAATTTCATACCCAACTCGCCTTTTTGCTAATATTTTGAAATTTTTAATACAACAATTTTTCGACAATGGTTCCACTTTTCTGATTTCTATGAATAATTGGATCGGTAATTCACTTCATTTCTTGTTTTATTTAGGTTTTGAATTAATTAGGGCAATAATATTTATTTTGCTTATAGAATAGTTCAGTCTTATTATATAACTTAATTTTTTTAACTAATTTTTGGTTATTTCGCATTTATAATGGTTTAAATTAGCATATATTTCAAAACCTTGGACACGATGTGGGCTTTCGTTATCCATTGCAGGTCCAACGACAGATTAATGAATTTTTATTAAATTCTATTTTATAAAAAAGTTTATGTTTCAAAGAATATTTTGCTCAAAAACATTTGTTAGAATACATTGGAGCTGTCGTTTTGGCCATGATATATTAATATGTACCTTCATCAAAATGTATTACTTTTCACATATTAAAGTTTATCCATCAAGAATCGAATATTTTCATGCGTTCAAACGTTTGAAGCTTTGGTTTTAAATCAATGATTTGTTTTTTTTTTGTTATTTAATTTATAATAATAATTTTCATTAAAAGCATTGTTAACCAATGAAATTCCCATTAATTTTTAATACTTTATTTTTTCTTTTGATTTAGTCATCAAATTTTTTTTTGTATTGATGACCATAGTCTCATCTATTTATTATCAATCTGGATTTGAAATTTAACATATTATCATTTTATTTAAAAGTATAAAATATAAATTAAATTGTTCTTTGTGCCTGGACTCTATTATCATGCCCGCCGAGTAAACATAAAAGTCTATTTGCATTGTTTGTGATTTGTGACCAGCCATCGGAAGTAGGGTTAAGCGGGACCGGGACTTTACACCAAAACCTGGACCGGAACTAACCGGGACCTGGAAAACCCGGGACCGGGACCCAATTTTTCAACCGGGACCGGGACTAATGTGAAGCGAACATTTTAAAAAAAAAAGTGATCAGATCCAAATAATGTCTAATCTTGTATTTGTTCACGTTCAAAATGCATAAATTAATTAATCAATAATTTTAACCTTTAAATAACTATGTAAATCTGAGATCGTTTGGCGTGTACCTTTTATGACGTCCTAATTAATGTTTTTATAAACAGTTGTTATCATTTATTTAAATTACACGGCTTTTTTTATTTCGGCAAATATTCTTAAATTAATAAAAAAATATTATTTTTGATAGCTACACTTCCTGTGCTAATGTTGAGACAATTGTCGAATTGCTCTTTTCCGGCCAAGATTCACCGTATAACTTGCCATATAAGACAATCGCTGTTTAAAGGAAATTTTTTGTGATAAACAATAATTTATTTATAATTTATAACTTAATGAATTTCTATTTAACTTTTCTGTACATAAATATAAAGGTAGATCAATCCAATTATTTTGATAATTCATCAAATCGGGCTTTTTACAAAAACATGATCACACTTCATTTTGTGGTACATAGATTTGTACTGTTTTGAAAATTGCAACTTTTATCTTCTAATGTCCACAAGTTTCTCCATGTTAGTGCTGCGCATTAAGCCCACTCCATGGGGCATCATATATTTGGTGATTGCTTTATAATAATCCTACTATATTATAACTGCCAGTTTCGACGTGGAGGTTTTAATAATTTTATTTTACCGACAGCCATTTGGTGTCCCTAATCTTTTAATTAATTTATAGTATTATGACCTAAAGAGCATAAACAAGTTAAAACATGTTAAAGAACATAAGTTTAGGTTAGATTAAACTTTAATTTAAGAATTCTAACAATCTTTATTTTTTAAACATTCTTTTTAGTATATATTCTTTGTATTCAATATTTATAAAAATAAAAATTTCTTAGTAACATTTTTCTATATGTAGGAATTTTTAATTTGCTATAATTATTTTATTTGACAATTGGTTTTTTCTGCGCTTTTCTTCTTCTTCTTAGTGTATTGTCGTCTTCTGTGGTTAGACTATTGTCTTTTGTGGTCGGTGTTGATGCGAAAAAGGCGCCTTAAAAGTGCATCAAAAAACTCAAAAACGCCACGAAAAAAGGCACCAAATGTCCAAAAAGGCACCAAAATAGGCATTAAAATTTCTTATCTTTTTTCAAGACTTTTTAAAGCCAAAAATTTTTTAAGTCAACAAAAATTCTTGGGAATCAAAAGGAGTTTTAATTTTTAACAATTTAGGGGCATATTTTTTGAATTTTGATAGTAAAAAATCGATTTTTGCTGGTGTACTTTGTGAATTTTCTGGCAGAAAAATCGGTTATTAAGGGTGCTTTTTTAAAAAACCAAAAAGTCGATCTTTAGGGGTGCATGTTGCTAATTTTCAACTAAATTCAAGACAAAAATCACCAAAAATGCCAAAAAAGGCATGAAAATAGGCATCAAATGTCAAAAAAGGCATGGATAGGCATTAAGGCATGAAAATCGCAAAAAAGGCAAAAAAAGGCATAATAAAACTCAACATAGAAGCTTTAAACCAAGTGGAAAATGTGTTTTTATGCTTATTAACTCGAAACTAGTTCGCTAAAAAAAGGCATATGCCTTTTTTGACATCCCTACTAATTTTTAATTAAATATTGAATTTTAAAATTATTTTAGCGTTTTTTTCATTGCACTATAACAACATTTTTTTTATAAGATTGTTAATTTAAGTATTATCTCTTAAACATTTATTTATTCATTTCATATAATTTATTTTATAAAAGTGTTGCCTCGTGAAACACATACACAAAATAGTTGTAGCGGTTTTTTTGGTAAAATAAGCAATAAATAAATTTTCTTTTAATCAAAAAATATGTTTAAAAAACTTTAAATACAAAATCTGTAGCTCATACTGCATTTATACAATGCGAATTTTTTTTTCAAAATATAAAAGTAATGCAATTTTATATCATTCATTTTTATTGCCTCCATTTAATTAGCAATTCTAATTTTTATTAATTTAATAATTCAATTTTTCTCGCATTAATTTGCAGCTTTGCATCACCTTTTTCATTAATACAGATTTACGTATATGTTTAATTTAATTTTCGCAGATTTCTAATATATTTTATTAGTTATTTAATTTAGATAATTTGCACTCGTAATTGCTTCAAAATAATTGAACCACAAGCGACCAGTAGTCGAATTGCTTGCACTAATGCTGCTACCAAGTTATGTTTGGCATAAAAAGCATTTATCATTAAAGCATGTTTAAATAAAAGAAGCCCTAATTTGATTGATTTAGTTTATAATAAAAACTTGCCATAAATATAGGTGTGCAGATTTAAAATTACAAGAAATAGTGATGTTTTATTATTCAATCAATCATTTATTGGTTATATTTAATTGCTGTCACTACTGTTAAGTAATGGTTATTGTGATATTCGTAAAATAATCAAATTTAAAAATTTAACATTCAAGGAATTATATTAAATTAACAATATTCATTATTTAGATATGCGACATTCTTTATGCGTACATAGTATTTTAAAAGTTTATATTTACATTTTTGGAGAGTACGTACTTTTCCTCGCACAAAATAAATAATGCATTAACATTCTTATTGCTTTTATCTTCTCGAACGATTAACAAATTGTTCTTTCTTTATTTTTATATTTTTTTAGTATGAATATTCTATTATTATAACATTAACAAATTCATTGAATAATATTCAAAATTTTTGACCGAAAATTTTGCACTAAAAGCAGCTCTTTTAATAATTTTATTTACATTGTACATAAACTTAAACTTTCACTTAGTTTATTGGAATGAGCATATCAAAAACCATTTTTGTTAGTTACTGTACAGTTCACCAGTTTTAGGAGGACAGCTGCTAGGCTTGATTGCGAAGCCCCTTTTCTAAGTATATTTTTGCTAAAACATTTTCAATATTAACTCACCCACAGTGTTATCGCGTGGCCAGCCTCGTGGACTGACACTCGATCATAATTTACTAAAATAAACATCTTTATAATTTTTATATTTGGTCTTTGCATTCAAAAAATCATATAAATTTTAGTATATTTGAACTTAGCGTTGGCAATAAATATATTAGTTAATTTATTTTTATGTTCACGAAATTTAATATTTTAAAAGATTTTTTAAATCATTTTCTTTATAACAAATTGTATATTTTTTGATCAACGTGATTGAATTTGTTTTTATGAAAATAAGTGTTGTATAATTAGCTTTCAATTTATTCGGCATTTATTTATATTAAAATCTTGTCTTTTTTGTTATATTTTTAACATTTTTAGCTTTGATAGCAATGAAGTCTTTTGAAAATAAGCTGCAAAGCCTAAGCCTTCGCTTAAAAAACATTTTCTTGTTTTTCGCAATTAAGGTTATATAAAATTAGGATCATTTTTGTCATTCTTTCTTTTATTTATTTTATTCTTTGCATTGTTTTTCTTGTTTTTTTATTTTTTTTTCATGTGTTTGTTGTCATTGGCGCGAGAAACAACATTGCCATTAATGCAAAATTTTGCAACCGAATTCGTTAGCAAAAGATGGAAATAACTGCTCTCGATTCATAAAATTTATCATGATCTTAACAAACAAAATATAAATATATTATAAACACTAAATATTTAAAAACCTTAATAAAAAGGCAATGAAAATTTACAATGTAGTATATACATATATATATATATATTATAAATGTAAGCTTTTATCAATAAATATTAAGAATCCAGTCCAATTATCTTAAAAATAATTGCTACTTTTTAATTTTTAGATTCTCTCAAATGATCATTAAAAATATTAATTCATTTCCATGGTAAAAATTTTGTAATTTTCCGGTAATCTTTGCGCGTATTATCGGCGACAATAAAATAAAGGTTCTAAAACAAATAAAAAGTAATTAGTTAAAATGACTTCCAAATTTTCAATAGAAAATTATTGATAATAGAGTTCAAGCCTAATCCATAATTTTCGTAATACACTTTTTAAATAGACTCGGCAACAGTAAAAAACAAAGATAAAATAATCTTATTTCAATATTTTGCAAAAAGAAAAGAAAACTAATATATTAAAAAAATGCAGAATTGGAGCGTTTTTCTAAGCAGAAATTACCGTCGAGCATGAGAAAACAAAAATTGTGGTCAAAAATGTAATTCAAAAAATTCACAGTAAAAAAGGTAAAGAACAGATCGCGAAATAAATCCACAAAAATGTTATATAAGGTTGGAACATAAGTTCTGTTATAGCGACCAAAAATTTCTCTTAAAAATTCATAACTAATTAACCAATCAATCAATATTAGCCAAATTTTGCATGATTAATCCTCACTTTTCTAAAAATCTCTGAAGTTATGTCCAAATGTATAACATATGCCCTGTTAAAAATAGTCACTCTTCAAGAAAGCCTTACTAAAATATCTTTAACTCAATTATTGAATTCAAGTTTTATGGTACATATGCGCATCGATTCTTTGGGATTTATTTTCTTTTTTTTTGGCATGGTTTTTTACCAAGGTCTGAATTCTTGTACAAATTTTTTTAAACAAAAAAATGGTGCCAAAAGATTAATAATAAGTTCCTAACTATCTAGATAGTTTTTTAGATTTTTTTACATTTCTGTCTTTGAGTTAAAAAGTGATAAAAAAATTTTAATCAAATTTTCATTTTGAGTTGTTACATTTGAAAAATCATAATAAAAAGGGTCCTTAATTTTTGGACTAATTAAATAATTAATAGATAGAGAAAACAGTGGGGAATTATCATGCAAAGTCTCGCTAATATTGCTTTATTGATTCATTAGTAGGGCTGTCAAAAAAGGGCACCAAAAAGGGCATTAAAAAGTTTCAATCACGAATGTTTTCAAGAAGTTATAAAGCCAAAAACTTTTTAATTAACAAAATTTCATGGAAAATCAAAAGGTGTTTAATTTAAACAAAAAAACTAATTTTTAGGTGCACATTTTTTGAATTTTTGATAATAAAAAATCGATTTTTACTTGGGTACTTTTTGAATTTTGGGCAAGAAAATCGATTTTTAAGGGCGTGCTTTTTTGAAAAATCGAAAAGTCAATTTTTAGGGGTGCATTTTGCTAATTTTCAATCAAATTTAGGACAATAATTCAAAAAGGGCATGAAAAGGGCATCAAATTGCCAAAAAGGGCATGGACGGGCATAAGGGTACGAAAATAGCAAAAAGGGCAAAAAAGGGCATAATGCCCTTTTTTGACAGCCCTATTCATTAGCGATGATTTTCCAAATAGATATTTTTGGTCGCTATGACAGAACTTATGTTACACCCTAATACTTTTTATATTTCTGATTTTTTTGACAAAATTAATATAAGGTAAAAATTAGCAAAACAATTCACAAACAATAAATAATATATTTAAATTAAACCAAAAGAACTTTGATCATAATAAAATGTTGAGACGTTTTATTTTATAATTATTAATTAACTATGAAAATAAGAATTGAACAAAACCGTATTAGATTAAAAGAGAATTATTTATAAATATTTTGATACAAATATAAAAATGAATAAGAAAGGCCGAAAACATGCCGAGATTCTGATATAAATAATGATACACTCGAATAAACCGTCGACCATAGTGATACAAATTTAAGTTTTTTCTTGTTTGAAAAAAACTTTACTAAATAAATAAATATCAAATAAGCAATGTTGCCCAATTCAATAACTGCAAAATTCTTAGTAAAGTATGAAATATTTAAACATTTCTATATATTGTAACTGGGATGAGTTTTAAAGCAAAAACCTATTAATTTTGCAAAAAATGTACACACAACACAAGCATCAATAAAGAATGTTGCAAAATGTATCGGAATTACGGAAATAATCAATTTATCTCAAATTTTAAACGTATTGCTTAAAAAGATTTTATGCAAAAATTTGAAATAATAAATTAAATTATAAATATAAAATTCAAACTTTAATCCTTATTAGAGGATTGGATGGGATTATGTTTAAATAGTTATCTCTTCAAAACCAAGTGAAACCGACCTTTGTCTCGAGTCATGAAAAAAACATAAAGATCGGCTGATTCACGTAAAAATAAAAATATTTTAACTGTTCTTTACAATATCTCCAACAGCAATGCCCAACGATTTTAAAAATTATAGAATACAATATAAAATAACACATATACAGTTTTACAATTTAATGCTTCTTTCTAACAAAAGTACCTTATCTAAAATTAAAATATGGACCATCAATTAGTGAGCAAGTGCATGGAAAGAGAGCTGGAGGTCGTCGTTATGGTAGCAGATGCTACATTTGAGATAGCACCAAGAGGAATTAGACAAATATGTCACTGTCTTTATTATAGTTACATATAGGTAGTATGTTATAACTCAAAACAAGTTTACAAAAAATATCTTTGACAAAGATAAGAAATTAATAAAGTAATAAATTAATAACTCCATTTTAAAGGTACGTGACCAACTTGGTAGGAGCAGAAGAGAGCATCATAACGCGTAAACCTTCATGAATTTCTGTTCATTAAGGCCCGTTGGTTTAAAGAAATTAGAAATAAAAATATTATTTAAAAAAGCAAAAATAAACATATAGATAAAACAGAAATATTTTTATACAAATTCGGAAACAAGGCTTGAATTTAAGTTTTTAACAAATGGTATACCAGCGGTCAAATTACATAACCTGCGGATATCCAGTGTCCTACTTACTGAACACTGAACGAATAAATTCTGCAAATTATATTTTTGGGTCTATACTGTGTTAGATTTAAAAAGGTTTTTCGCCACAAAAAATTGAGACTTTGTGTTGAATAAAGTAGTCAAAAAAACATTAAGTCATAAATAGATGCTAAGTGTTAGACCAAAACAAAATCAACTGGTTAAGAAAATAAACTATTGAGTAATGTGACCAAGTAAAATTTTGGACATTTTCATTGATAATAAATTACGAGTTAATCACCGGCGACCAAAAGAGTATAGAAAATGAACATAAAATTATATACGAAGAAGAAATGAAAAGAACTTGTATCGAGTAATTATCGAGTATTTATTGAGTATCGGTATCGAGTGTTTGTGACTTGTAATTAAATCAAATATGTGTTGGATAATGAATAAAAAAAAAAGTGACGAAAAAAATTTCATGATGATATTGTGCCGATAGGGTTGCATGGTATATTTGAGAAGTACATAATAGTCAATTCAAATAAATATTCATTTCAGTCAAAAATGTTTAAATGATATAAAAACACATAATTCACCGAAAGCTGTTATTTAAAATATTTATATTATAGTTTATTTAATTCAGGAGAAAAAACTGATTAAAATGTGGTGGGGCTCTAATTCAAGTGTTTTTAGTCATCAAAAACAATCAAAAAGACAACATTAAAATAGAGAAAGTCAAATTTAATTTACGACTCTAGCCCTATTCAAATATTTTGCATAAAGCGTATGCTATAAAAAAGAAAAGTGACGATCCAGAAACTAAAATTTGTTAATATAAAAAAAAATTAATTTTTTAAAGGATAAATTCCAAAATCGAAATGAAAATTGTCAAGACTATTATGCAAAATAAAAAAAATAAAATTATGCCTGACATTTATGAATTGCAAACTTAAATAAAATCTATTGCAATTACAAGCAAATTATGTTATCGATCTTGGATACAAGAAGAAGATTGTGAATGGCAATGTGTTTTCAAAATATTGAGCACAATGCAAGAAAAAAAAATTAGGTCGAACCAATGGGACGCAGTTGCATAATTTGTTAATTTGCCCAATTTAAGCGGTATATTAGAAAAAAAAACCAAAATTTATTTTTTTAGATATATGCGACAAGAAAACATGTTTTGAAATAAATAAACGAAAAGTTGTTGGTACGTTCGCAAGGTTTTTGAAATATTTAAAGTTCAAGTAATTTTATTAAAATTATTGAAAATAAATTTGAAAATTGAAAGTCTACAAGTAACGAATTTTTTGTAATAAAAATAGAAGCAGTTTGATATACAACCAATTGCATAATGGACAAATAACATATAGCTTTGGTAAACAATCACTTATATTTTCTGAATTAACCTTTTGACCAATTGAATCTGCGGTAACATGACTATTTAAAGAAATCATCCAAAAAACATCTAAAGAACATTGAAAAGTAAAATAAATGGTGTAATTAATTAATTATTTAAATACACACTCTTATAAAATTGAAAAATTTTTGAAACTTGGCAAAAAAATGCTTTCAGCTTGTAGCAATAATAGTATTATTCATATTCATCGATTAAATACAAGGAATGCCTATATGTAAGTCAATGCGCCCATTTTAAAAGTCAGAACAAAATGGACTAAACTAATTAACACGAGGATGATAAAAAAAATATCACATAAAATTATTTTCAAAAGAAGGCCATGGAATTAGAAATAGACTAATAATTAGTCCCGGCGGGTTACCTGAAAAAAAGTCCTTTGGTCATATCTCAGCACTTAGCTGCACGTCCTCAGGTGCCAAGCAATTGGCAATTAAATCATGAAATGCACGAATTACAGTTAAAAACTTTATATTTAAATAATTAATTTTTTAAAGCAATAAAAAGTAAATAGACGCAAAAACAAAAAAAATTACAAATATTAGCTATTATGAAACAAGATAAAGATATTTTAAATTTGCTATGATTAAAACGCAGATTTTAGAAAAAAAATTCGAAATAACTTTGTTTGCGATAAAGGAAAACCATTATAAAGATGAAATAGCATTTAATTTACGCCACTTCATGATATATGAAACCTATGATTAAAACCAAAAAGCATCACAAATAACTGATAATAATTAAATTAAGTATTTGACTATCACAAAAAGATGAAGATAAACCAAGACTTATTTAAAAGTGGTTAAAATAAATTTTAAAGACGAGGATTTTGTTTAATAAAACAAAATTGGAATATACATTAAAGAAAGAAAGAGATAATTTGATCTTTATAAATATGAAAATCTCGTTACCTGATAATTTTCTAAACCAAAAGACAAAGGTTGACTTAAAATAATAAACAATGAAAGAAAAATGTTTTCAAATTTTATTTGAAAAAAACGAGATAGTAAAAACCAAAAAAAAATTTTTTCATGAAGAGATTGTCCATTTCGAATACATTGACATACCTTCTCGAGTATTTGCAAGTAGCGCAAGAAATTCTGGTCCACCAAAAAACAAGCATACATATGCATAAATTTCTTGTATTTGCCACGTGCCTTTAAAATCACAACATAAAAATTCATATTACAAGATTATAATTAAACAAATAAAATATTGGCCTTGAATGATTATTATAAAATAAAATGAACAATTATGGAGGAAGCTGTTAAATATTTCGACAATTTTAAAACTTATAGCGGCTGGTGTCAACTACCTAATTTGATTAAATTTAGATGGAACTGTTTTTCAATGGAACAGAAAGAGATACTTGTCGATTCTTCTTAAATCAGAAGATAAAATTGCGATACAGCACCTAAAGCCATAACGGAAGAACAAAAACCTCGGCCCGTGAAGTTTATGCTTTTCAACATAAAAAATAATGAAATATTCAAGTGTGAAAGAATAAATATTAATTAAGAAATTTTTTGTAAAGAAATTTTATTGTAAAATAAAAACGTAATTAACAATGTTAAAAAAATTAAATAATGCCAATTGAGCTCAAATACCGGATAGAAAAAATTTAGAGACTATTCGGGAATAAAATGGGATCAAATGAGTCCCTTGTCGATAATTTTGTCGACCGTGGCTCCAAATATCATAGAACTTAATAACACCATGGCAGTTAAACATACAGTAAAGCAATTTTCGGCTCGCTTATTGAACAATCATAAATGATCAAATATGGTTAACCAAAAATTTCCATCAGATTTCTTCTCAGTGTTAATAACTTATAAATAAACTGATTATATTTTTTACCAGTTCGGCGTCTTCAGAAACAGTAACGAGGATAGCATAATTTTGGTAAAACTATTTAATTCTATCTAATCTTTTCTTATTCAAAAATATCAATTATAGTTAATGAATACAGATATCATAGCTTTTACCTAGTCCGATTCCACTGTTTAAAAATAGTTTTGAGAACTTTATTGTTTAGATTTGCCAAATTATTGATATAAATATTTCGCAATATGATTTTCATTTCATGAGACATCCTTCTGTCGGCAGACACTCTAATGCTCAATTTTACTGTTAGTATTTATCGTAATTTTCATTTAATTTTATTTTTATTCTAACTTATTTTTACTAACTTTCAATTATTTAATTATTCCTAAATAGACATATCCCGGCCAATTGGGTACTTCTCATGTTCTTCATTTCCACAAAAAATATGAAATTTTTATTTTATACGCAAATTAAATTTTATTTTAAAATTTGGTTGATTATTTTTATATAATTCTGTTATACCACAATAGAAAAGGTAAATTCAGATGTTATACAATCGTCGTGATAATTTACACAAAAGTGAGTTGGATCAAAATTTAATGCGTTTTTTTTTTGATTAGAAAATGGATATTCATAAAATATTTTATTGGAACGTCCGTTTTTTATGTCGATTTTATGTTGAAAATCGTTAATTATTTTATTTTTTTACTCAAATTGAATTTATAAATTATTAATAATAAATTGAGAAAAATTCGAACTTTATTTTCCATTCATTTATAAGCTTACCAATGCCTGAAGACTATGGTGTAAACTTTTTGGTTTTCCGTAATTATTTTGTTTGTTATAATTTTATTGTTTTCATATTTTGATATAAATATTTACGAATTACTTTTGAAGTTTGTATAGTTTACTTGAAATTTTAATGCTTTTTGATAGTTATATATATATCAAAAATAGTATATCTTTTAGGCTCCTTAGCCGCTTGGGGATATTTTATTTATAATCTCTCTTTGCCCTTTTCTTAAAAGAAATATTCAAATTATTAATCAAGTCTTGTAAAAAACAATCAGAACGTTTAACACTAAGCATTATTAAATTTTGCATTTTTTCAGGTCCCGGTCCCGGTACCGGTCTCGGTTTTCAAAAAAGTCAAGTCCCGGTCCCGGTCCCTGCGGGACCGGGACTAACCGGGACCAAATATGCTCTGGTAAGAATGGGGATTTGAGTGCAAAAGTTGAGAGGGAAAGTGGAGGAAAAGGGAATTTATATTATAATTTCGACGGACAAAATGAATTTCGATGGACGAGTGGTTTGTGTTGTATGATTTACTGATATGGTTGGTGTGGGTTCGAATCCCTTTTATTGTAAAATTATTTTTATGAATTTACCCTCAATTTTGGAGTGAAATAAATACTTAATATTAAATGTCTTTCATATGTAGGCATATCTTTTTGACTTTTTAAATATTTTGGGTTGCACTCCATATAATCGATTCTATTTATTAAATTTAATTTTACTCTTTTATTTGGTGAACAGCTTTATGTTGACTGGATAAGTTTAAACTAGGGTTGTACCCCGACCCCCGACCCCGACATTTTTAGGCCTCATTCCCCGACCCGACCCCCGACATGCCATCCCCGACGATCCCCGATCCCCGACATTCCATCCCCGACCTCCCCGACAAAAAAATGCACTGGTAAGAATGGGGATTTGAGTGCAAAAGTTGAGAGGGAAAGTGGAGGAAAAGGGAATTTTTATTTAATTTCGACAGTCAAAATGAATTGTCGATGGCCGAGTGGTTTGTGTTGTATGTTTTACTGATACGGTTGGTGTGGGTTCGAATCCCTCATATTGTAAAATTATTTTTATGAATTTACCCTCAATTTTGTAGGGAAATAAATACTTAATATTGATTTTATTTCATATGTATGTAGGTATCTTTTCGACTTTTTAAATATTTTGGCTTGTACTCCATATACCTACATAAAAATTATTTTTAAAATTGGAATGCATAAAGATTGAGGTGCCATTTTAATAACAAATTTTCATAAGAAACACAGCTCTAAATTCTCAAAATTTTCCCGGCGGCGTCTATCGGCACCGCCTGTCCCTCCACATAATTTACAGTGTATTTTCAACTTAAAATGAAAATTTAAGGGAAAATTAGGACGATTTTTGATGTTTTTTGTGCGATTTTGGCTAATTTTACTTAACAAATTCACTAAAAATATCAAAATTTCCCATCGGCGCCTATCGGCACAGATGGGCCCCCTCTCCATTCTCCAATTTTCTTAGGATTTACCTCTGCTGGCCATTTTTAAATTGATTTAAGACAAAATAAGATTTTTTAACAAAATCTGATCAATTTTTTTCAAAAATTTTCGCTTCAGGTTAGTCCCGGTCCCGGTGCCGGTCCCGGTTGAAAATTGTGGTCCCGGTCCCGTCTTTTCCGGCCCAGGCTTTTCCGGTCCCGGCAAGGGCTCCCTATCATTTCGACAACGATCGTTTCGACAATGATCGTTTCGACAAAATTGTTTCGACAAAATCACTTCGACAATGATCATTTCGACAATGAATTCAAATTAAAAAAAATGTTCATTCTGACAATGAACTCAAATTTTAAAAAATGACTATTCTGGGGTAATAAATCAAATATTTTAATTAGGGTAGTACGGGACCGGGAACGGGTCGAGAAATCCCGTTAAGAATGGGGATTTGAGTGCAAAAGTTGAGAGGGAAAGTGGAAGAAAAGGGAATTTATATTATAATTTCGACAACAAATTAAATTGTCGATGGCCGAGTTTCCCGACGCCGCCTATCGACACCGCCTCATAATTTACAGTGTATTTTCAACTTAAAATTAAAATTTCAGGGAAAATTAAGAGATGTTTTTGTGCGATTTTGGGCTAGTTTACTTAACAAATTCACTAAAAATGTCAAAATTTTTCCATCGGTGCCTATCGGCATCGATGGGCCCCCTCTC
>JAKKIK010001738.1:0-14484 GCA_024500135.1 Heterodera carotae | reverse complement strand
GGGTGTCGTAAGCATATTGGCGGATTTATAAAACGCGACTGGCGGATTTATAAAACGCGACTGGGTGGCGGTTTTTATAAAACGCGCAAGCACCTTTTAAACATTTTGTTGATAAAAATTCTTTTTTAAATAGCTAATTTAATTCTTTTCGGACTCAGATATAGAAAAGTTGTTTGGTACTACACAAGAGAAAAAAAACTCAAAATTTCAAAATCCATGCTAGATTAGGTGTAAAAGCGGAAATTTTGCTGTTACGGTATTTTGTAACTAGATGAGTCATGATTTTGTCGTCTCGGAAATTTGTCCGCGCGTCAGTTTAATAACTAATGCTCGGAAAATTATGGATATAATGTCCCGAGAATTGACAATTAAATACGGTATAATCACGAAATATGGAAATGATCAGAATTCTGTGTAAAGGATTATCAATTAGTGTTCGGTAAATGGGACTCAGATTATGACTAGGGTTCAGCGGGACCGGGACTTTTCACAAAAACCGGGACCGGAACTAGCCGGGACTGGAAAACCCGGGACCGGGACCCAGTTTTTCAACCGGGACCAGGACGGGGACCGGGACTAAACGGGACTAATGTGAAGCGAAAATTTTTTGAACAAAATTGATCAGATTTTGTTAAAAAATCATATTTTTAATAAAAAATCGCATTTTTTCTTAAATCAATTTAAAAATGGGCAGAAGAGGTAAATCATAAGCAAATTGAAGAATGGGAGGGGGTCCATCGGTGCCGATAGGTGTCGCCGGGTAATTTTGAGAATTTAACAAGGTTTCTTATGAAAATTTGTTATTAAAATGGCCCCTAAATCTTTTGCATTACAATTTTAAAAATATATTTTAGGTAGGTATATGGAGTATTAAAAAGTCAAAAAGATATGCCTACATATGAAAGAAATTTAATATTAAGTATCTATTTCCCTCCAGAATTGAGGGTAAAATCATAAAAATAATTTTACAACAAGAGGGATTCGAACCCACACCAACCATATCAGTAAAACATACAACACAAATCACTCGACCAATGACATTTCGTCTCGCCTGGCGAAATTATTATTTAAATATTTCCTCCGTCCATTTTCCCTCTCAACTTTGCACTCAAATCCCCATTCTTACCAGTGCATGTTTAGTCCCGGTACCGCCGGGACCTGAACGACCGGGACCGGGACTTGACTTTTTTGAAAACCGAGACCGGGACCGAGACCTGAAAAAACCGGGATTTCCCGCCCCGGTCCCGGTCCCGCTGAACCCTAATTATGACCAAAAATCACTTTCTCGTTCGGCATTTAATGCATCAATGTTGAACATATTTTCAATTTACAAAACAATTTTATCCGAAAAAAGAACCAAAAAAGAACCAATCAAAATGTATTTGAATTGCAACTGTGAGAATCGAAATGAATAAAATTCAGTTTTGAATAATTTTTGAAATAATCAGCTTTTAACAAATATTTTGGCATTTTTCGCGTTTTTTTTAGCAAAAATAGGACAGTGGACAATAAGACAGTGGACAGTCTTCACTTTCCAATAGGACAGTGAGGACAATTGGACAGTGCACAATACGACAATACTGCCCAATTGACCATTGTCCAATTGTCCACTTTCCAAGTGTCCGGGAGTCGCATGCAAGCCCATTTTTCTTTCTTTTCTGTTACAATATTTCTATTTTAATTTCAAATTCAAAAACAAGCACCCTTTGGCAACTCCGACCGATTAACAACCGTCCAATGTCCAACCAACAAATGCCATTGCCAGGCCCGAGGGGCTAACCATTTAACAATGTGTTCCCTCTGCTAACGCTCATTCATGGCCCATGATATGTGCACTCCAGCGTTTGCTTTTGAACGGGAAACGGCGCCGCCAAATTGATGGGTGGTATACCACGCCGGAAACGATGGCTTTTAAATTACGCATAAATTATGGAGGAATTTTTGATGAGGCGCGTTTGAGAGCGAGTGCTTTGCGATCACAATTCATGCATTTTCTCTGCACACTAGCCGTCTGTTGTGCTCTCTTCGGATTCTCGTGTCTCCATGCACTATTTATGTTCACTCTCATCGTCTGTTGTGCTCTACCGGTAGCGCACAACCAATTTGTAGGGATGTAGGGAATGATGTCACGCATTATGCGATCTAGTCAAAACTTGAAATAATTGGCAAAGGTTCGTGTCGTGTTCATCGGCTAAATATATTTACTTTCGAGTAAAAAATAAAGCAAAACCCCAAAAAAATTTATTGCTATTGGATGTAAAGTAGAAAATTTTTCATTGTCATCATTAGGGCTGAAAAAAGCCATAATATCACTAAAAATTTCATAAAAGGCATGAAAAGGCACCAAATGTCATAAAAGGCAACAAAAATTCTTAATAAAAAACGAATTTTTCTTGGAAACCCAGAGATGTTTTAATGCTAAAAAAAAAACTAATTTTTAGGGTTAAATTTTGGAACTTTTCGAGCAAAAAATCGATTTTTAGGAGGGGGGGGGGGGTGTATTTGAATTTTGAGGCAATAAAAATTGCTTTTTATGGCTACGTTTTAAAATCGAAAAGT
This sequence comes from Heterodera carotae, assembly GCA_024500135.1. Classification (NCBI taxonomy): domain Eukaryota; kingdom Metazoa; phylum Nematoda; class Chromadorea; order Rhabditida; family Heteroderidae; genus Heterodera; species Heterodera carotae. The sequence goes on along the minus strand of JAKKIK010001738.1, from coordinate 11,925 downwards.
CGATCTTTAGAGTGCATTTTATCTATCTTTCAACCAAATTCAGGATAATAATTCACCAAAATGGCAAAAAAAAAGCTAATGCCTTTTTTTAGCTGCCCTATTCATCATACAAATGTGTGGACGGATTTACCAATTGGCACCAAAATTAGGCCGTCGCGCAAACATTCATTAATTTATTCATGCCCTGCCCATTGTGGTGCTAGGTCGTTTCGTAAATTCCGCCACTATGGGCGTTTCGTAAATCCGCCACTTTTTGCAAGTTTTTGGGCTATAACTGACTATAACTTTTTTATTACTCCACCAATTTTAATGACCTTGGTATCAATAGAAAGCTAAAGGTGTTTAGAAGCAATGCTTAAGCAGAAACTAAGCGATTAATCGATTCTAAAAAAAGTTGTACATAAAAATATGACTTTTTGGCAGTTAAAAACCCGTAACTTTTTTTAGAGTGGATTAATCGCTTAGCTTCTGCTTAAGCATTGCTTCTAAACACCTTTAGCTTTCTCTTGATACCAAGGTCATTAAAATTGGTAAAGTAATAAAAAAGTTATAGTCAGTTATAGCCCAAAATCTTGCAAAAAGTGGCGCATTTACGAAACGCCCATAGTGGCGGAATTTACGAAACGACCCAGCACGGCCCATTGTTTCTTTTCGTCGTCTAATTGGTGATAATATTACACCACCCATAAACATGTGCTTAATCATCCAAATCACATTTGTCCTGTCCCTATTTACGGCATTTGTTATTATGGCACATTTCTATTTGAGTGTCGTCGTCAGTGATGATTATTTACTTAACTTTTCCAAATACTTTTTCTTATTGCATTTGTCCCTTTTTGGCTTTGTTTGACCTTTTTAAGTGCTCCCACAGCCACTGTACACTTCCCCAAAATTCGCTTTCATTTACCACATAAAACAATAACATTTGGGTTTTTCCATGATTTTTTGAGGGCGTACTATTTTTTGATCATCCAGATTTCTTAATTCGTAAATTATTTACGATAGTAACTTAATTTTATTTTGAGATTTGTTTTCGTTGAAGTGGAATTCATCGGAGTTGGTTACTTAGGCACCGTCGGGAAAATTAAAATGTTTTGGTCATTTTTAATGAAATTTAAAAAGTCCCGGTTTTTGTGAAAAAGCCCGGTCCGCTGAATCCTATTTTTGACTAGGTATGAATAAATTTTTGGAAAAAACTATTATTAAAACGAAATCGGAATCGGATTTTGTCCGGCTCGGCACATCCCTGTTCCATATGCATTAATTAATAACATTTTCGCCTTTTTTGTCATCATTTTCAATATACCTACATGTCATTTCTTCCATTTTTAATAAGCACTTATTAAATGCAAAAATGTTGCTTTGCTCTTTGGCAAGATTTCGCTCAAATTCTGTCCTTTTTTTTAATTTCGCCACAATTAAAACGGGAGAGCCATTTTCAATGAAGGGTGTGCTAAAGTGTAAAAATTTGATAAAAATTTGAGGCAGCCCAATGCTAACATCATTTTTAACCATTTGTCCTCCGTAGACCGGCAAATTACAGAACAGGCATCCCGGGACGGGATTCGATTATAAGTTGCGTTGGCAGTAAAGTTTTGAGAATTTTGTTCATTTATTAAAAGAGGTTGTCCCAAATTGTTTCTAACGTTTTTATGTTAACATATAACCCCGTGGCTGTGGATTTAAAAAAAACATATCCGGAATTTCCCAAAAAAAAGTTTCCGTCCGGAATGCCCGAAAATGTCCGGGTAGTCCAGCAGAACATATCTGGTACACACTAAGCAGTAGCAGGGGAGAGACTTAACACGTGAAAATGAACAAAATGCTAGAGGTGATGAGAACCACGTAAATCGCTGACGAGAATTTTCTGAAAATTTTCGTAAATTTTTCAAAAAATTTGTCGGCTGCTTCCATCAGCACAACTGGGTCCAACCTGCTCTCATCCATCGCATCCAAAAGAGACGACAAAGATAGATAAGTCAGCAAAAAAAAAAGGAAAAAAAAGACGAAAATCGGCGAAAATTCGCTCTGGCTTTTCTTTCGTTCGAATCCTATCCCTGAAACACGCCGCATCATACAACAAACTAGGAATTGGAGGCCTCATAAATTCTCACAATTTTAAGCAAATCCAATGATTGTATATGTGTGATTTCACTTTTAAAATGTCAAATGTAATTTTGTGGGAAAAATTTAATTATTTTAAAAATTTATAACAAAGCATTTGTTGGTGTTTTTAAGTTCTTAAATTTGTGGGAGTACGTGAGATTTTTTGCATTTTTTTCAGCCTAATACAATAAAATTCAATGAAAACGAGACAAAAAAGTTGAAATGCACTCATTAGTTTAAAATTTAACATTTTCATATAAACAGAATCGTTTAAAACAGAATTATTACTTTAATTTAGGATTATTGTTCGTTGAATAATTCAAACAGTTCACCAACCTCACGAAAAATGGAGTATAATACGACAGAAGATTTGGTAATTAAATTTTGAATTTTATCTTAATTAAACACAATTTTTTCAAAATGAGGCAATCCCGTCTGATCCCTTTTTAAGACATCTAAATCAGGGATGGAACCGGATGGCAAAAATAAAAGACCGGAATCCGGAATTCCGGACCCCCCAAAAAAAGTCCGGAATCCGGAATTTTTTTCAATCAATAAAAACGATAATTCTTAAAAAATTTCTTGATTTTGCCTTACTTTTCTAAAAGTGTTAATTTTTTGCCATTTTAAATAAAATTTTATATTCGTATATATTAGAGCGGAGGATTTTTTTTAGCATTTTTAATCAATAATTGTACTAAAAATGAAGGTTTTGGGTCAATATTTAGTCAAAAATCGCTTAAAATTTCACAAATTTTTGGAAAATTCTCTATTTCCTCTAATAGTACCCCCCGGGGTATTATTAACAAATTCCGGAAAAGTCCGGAATTTTTCGAAAAAAGTCCGGAATCCGGAATTCCGGACCCCAAAAAGTCCGGAATTCCGGAATCCGGTGCCATCCCTGATCTAAACCTTTAGTTTGTTCTATAAATTTAATATCATTCAAAAGCTCTACGTCAATGCTTATTCTGAATTGGTCAAAAAATTAAAAAAAAGTTAAACTGCAAAAGCTCAAAAAATCCATTCTTTTGGCTTATCTTTATTATAGCTTTCTGTTATGTGTGCTTAATCGCTTATTTGTTAGCTTATCTTCTAAGCCATATATTGACTGAGTCTGGCTAGTGCTTTCGCATATTACAAATTTGTGGCATTTGGTCTCGGATCACTGAAAAGGCGCTAGGACAAAAGGCCCAATGGACAAAAGGTCCAATCAGCCAAAAACGGACAAAAGGTCCAATCAGCCAAAAATGGTCAAAAGATCCAATGGACAACAGCAGGTCCAATCAGCCAAAAACGGTCAAAAGGTCCAACAAGCCAGAAATGGTCATAAGGCCTATAAAAAGATCTCCATTGGACCTTTTGTCCATTGGACCTTAAGACCGGTAGCCCTAAAAAAACAGGTTATAAGCCTTAGAATTAGTTGCCGGACTCAAACGGCTAACACACGTTGTAGTTGATGAACCCTCCGAATTTTGTTTAGTGGTACCAATATTTCAATGCCGACGGCTCACAATGGTTCATCCTTCTCGCAGTGTATGGCTTCCGCGTGTTGTGGTCCATACTGGGAATTGTGTTCAATTTGGGCGTTTTGTATATCACTGCTAAAACAAAGTACCTAATCAATAATTGAAATTTTTTTTCACAAAAAATCTTATTTAAAAATTCAGAACTTTTCGTGGAATATGCAACATTTTGTTAGCCATGGAAAGCGCGTTAGCCATTGTGTTGGACCTGGGTTATTTTGTTAGCTTTTTTGTCGTTTTGTCCGGCATCAAATTCATTCGTTACCAACACTGTTTTTGGTATTTGATCATACCATGCACATTTGGTGACATGGCACAGCCGGTGATGGCGTTCACTGGACTCGACCGTGTTGCTGCCGTGGCATTTCCGCTTTGGTACCAAATTTGTTTTATTGAAAAAATAAGTTCATTGTTAAGGTTGTTTCCAAACTCCTATACCCCGATCTCCCCGCCATGGCCTAGGGGTTTTTACTAGAGGGTGGGCTTTAAATTAAGGCCTTTCTTAGAGGGGCAACCCCTAAATAGGGGGGTGTGTGATGGAGTTTTATGTTTGATTATGAGAGAATCGAATTTTCTACTTGCATTGGGATCGGATTTTCCGATGTCGAATTCTCGAATTGTCGTATTTCCGGCACCGTTTTTTTTATTCGGTGATCAAAAAATTCCCATATTTTTAGGTACCAACAACGAAATACGAGAAAATATTTTGCTTTTGTTGTTTCTGTGATCATTGGTTATGGAGTTTTTGACTTCTTGCTTCATTACATCGATTACACCAAAACTGAGGAAATGTAAGAAATTTGAAAAAATAAAAATTTTTGCCCTAAAATTCTAATGTTTTTGCTTCTTTTTAGTTTGCTTTCATGCTCTACCCATGAAATGGGTCAAAGCTTTTTGGCACCCGTGCTGAAAATCAACGGCCTAACATTGAGTGCCATCATTATGGTGGTGTACACATTTTGTTGGTTTTTTGTGTTCAAACACAATTCAACCTCACAACGTAACACAACAAATAAATTTTTGCACTATTCCAAAAAACTTCCTATAATAGAATCCCCTCAAGGGGGGCATTATTTTTGGAACAAATTGCCAAACAAGGCAATGGAAATAATTAAATTAAAAGAATTCAGGGAATATATTAAGACTCTCTAAGCGGCAACGGTTTTCCCTGTGATATTTATATTTGACATTTGACGTAATTTTTCATTTTGTATTTCCTTCTTATTGACAGTTTCTATTTTATTGATGCACCATGTAATTGTACATTTCTGTACTTGTGGTTTGCTCAAATAAATAAAATAAAAATAAATTTCAACAAAACTTGTCGTGTATCGAGTGTCTGTCAAGTGTAATTTTTATTGGTCCCTGGAGCCTTTAATACATTTAATATGGTGTTAAATTTAAAATGAAAGAATTATATTAAATCTTTCTTTATTTTTTCATTTTTTATACAGATGTATCAGAGAACAATCGGACACTGATCAAATCGTTGTTGTTGGTCATCGCATTGAATCTGTTCGGCGTTTTCACCAAATGTGCCATTGATCTGTGTTTTCAAACTTTCGTGGTGGTCAACGTGTTCGCCAAAACGACATATTCCATCGCCTTTTCATTCTTCACAATTACCGTGTACAGTGTTAACGCACCAGTGCTTTACATTGTCAGGTAAATTATCAAAATAGAGCCCCCCCCCCTTCAATAACACCCCCCCCCCCTCCTGTTGAAGCATAGGCAGGTCTTATTTTGCCTCACTCTGCCATCTTTCTTATAATCAAGCTTGAACCCTTGAATCCGTCTCAAAGTGAGGCTTTAATAGGGGGGGGGGGGGCTTTTTCAATAGCTCCTCAAGAGGTTTCTATTTGAAGGTGGGGGTTTATTTGACGCAGATGGGAATTAAAAATGATACGGTAATACTGATTTAGTTAAATGACGGCTTGTCTCAAATAATAAAATCGATTTAAAAAATTTAAAGCGCCGAGTATCGGGCCCGCTTTGATCAACATTTCCCATGGATTCCTAAATTCGTTGGCAAAATAATGCGAACAACGGCAGTGGAACCAATTGGCACATCGATGGCCAGGCCATGGATTATCATCAACAATGGCATTGGCCCAGACAAAAACGGAGGCTGACAGGAGGAACATATTGAAATATATTGTTGCGGAATTCGTAATTTGGCAGAATTTATAAATTATTTGCGGTTTAGCAGTAATGAAATTTCTTTTATTTGGCATTGTGCCGAAAAAAAGGAAATATTGATTTGAGTTAATACATCTTGTTCTTTTATTTGTATGATAGAAATCGATAGAATATTGGGCAAGATCATTTTTATGTAAGGCGCCACTGGAAAAGCGATTTTATGATCGATTTTTAGATTGATAGGTTATGGGGTACACACAGCAGTGATAACTATCTGCGTCTCTGACCAAATTTTTCTGGAAATTAAATGAATCCCGCTTGTTGCGAATCCACCAGCATTTACCGTTTCGACTATTGGCGGTCGAACATAAATGTGGACGCAAAACAACCACCAATCCAATGGCACGGAAGAAAACATTGATTCAAAATCAACCAAATTCCTCAGGAAACAAACATTTTTTGTCCATAATTTAAAGCATTTTGGTCCACCAATTTTAAATAAAATTTATCGAATTATTTTAATTAAAAAACCCATTTAAATAAAAAGCGGGGTTAAAGTGAAGAAGCTTGATCACATTAATTATCTATCATCAAATAATAATCGAATGTTTCTAGGCAAAAGGTCGGAATTGTTTAAAAAGATAGTGATAAGTGGTCACTGATCAGTTAGACAGCCACTTTATTTGTTGTTGCCTTTGATCATACGGACCAACGCGTTTTTCAGTGTTACGGACAATTTTCCGCTGTTCTCCACCGCGTGTTCAAGCGGAGTCTGAAAATTAATTGTATAAAAAATTGAAAAGAAAAACATTATATTTAATTAGTCAAAATAACCTCGAAGGGATGGCAAATTTTCAAATATTAAGCCTAACCAAGCGGCTTAGGCTATGCCTAACAAAATCTAGCCAACCTTTTTAAAGAAAAAGATTTATTTAAAATTTGGCTGCCGATAAGTTTACATTTACACAAATATCAATCGTTACTATGGCTTTATCCCAAATTCGTACCTACGATAAAATTAAATTTATGTTACGACATAAATTAAATTAACAAAAAATAGATAAATATTAAAAATGTTTTAATATACCTTAAAACGCTTCTCATATTCGCGAGCAATGTCGCCAAGGTCCAGCTCCGAGTGGGCCACAATCAGATGGATCAGCATGTCATCCTTGCCACCCTTCTGAAACGGTGCCATAAAAATTGTTGACCATATTTATTTTTGGATGCATTTTCCTAATGACATTTAATACAGATTATAGGGCAGAAATTGCAAAAATATGCTTTTAAATGGCGAAATATATCACATAAAGGGTTAAAAAAAGTCAAATAAAACCACACCTTAAATGATACCATTTTGTTAAAACTTAATTTTATTAGACCGTAAAATTATTATTTTTTATTTAAAAATTTTACGAAAAAGCTGAAAATAAGGATTTACGTTTTTTTTTGTGGTCCCAATTACTCTTGATTATGGGTAATGTACGGTACCGTCAAACTTTTGTGAAGCAATTCGGCCACCTCCCCAATTGGACCGTTGCGCACAAAACTGACAATGGCCAACAGTGCGTTGAGCTCGTCGCCGCTGAATTCGGCCTTGATCGCTTGCTCCATGGTGTGCTTCTTGCCCAGCTTCTCATACTTAAAGCGTAAACTAATTAATTAATTAATTTAAAAAAGTAAATGGGCGCACTCTGATATAATTTGGCACCATACGGTATGTCCTCTAATAGACGCTTCTCTAATTGAACCCCATCAAAAATAGAACTCCATCCATTCATTTTACCCCCCCCCCCCCCCCCCCCCTCGAGGGCGTATCTTTCGCGATGTTCTATTAAAGGTAATTTGGCAATTTTTCTCCTGGACTTCCAATTGACACAAAATGCGTATCATTCGAAAGCAAATTAGAAGTTAGGCCAATAATAGCCTGACATAATGTTCGTGATCAGCGCCTTTAAAATTTTGGGGTGGTGGGGATGGTGATACTATAAAACCAAAAAGTGGCCACCCAATGATGAATTGTCCGTACATATTGTTTATTATGAAAAATAACCAATTCATATATCCAACAATTTATTTAATTTTCTTCTTTATTATAACCGGATTCCGGAATTTTTTAATAATATCCCGGTGGTATATTAGAAGAAATAGGATTTTTTTTCAAAAAATTTTAAGGATCAGGACTCTTATTTTCGGCATCCTATACCATCCCTGACACACAAACAAACATTTCACTCATACCAGTGATGCCGACCCGAACCCGAGGTTTTTCTCGACCCGAAACCTGAACCCGAACTTTTTCTCAACCCGCGGCATCACTGACTCATACCTCGTTGAACATCAACTGCAGCTGGCTCAGGCTTTGGTTTGCCAACACTTTGATGAATGCGTCTTCGTCAGTTCCCCATTTGCCTTCACCAGCCTTGTAAAGCTTTTCGGCATCCTTTAATTAGGATTAAGCAAAATAGGCAGGTTTGCAGATAAAGCATAAATCAGGGAGATTAACCATTTTTTCCCTAAATAATTAAAGGCCACCATAGGGAGCACTCTAAAAGAGCCCCCCCCCCCCCTCCTTTATTTTAGAGGGGTTGAAAAAAAAGTTTCGCACCTAAATTACGTCGAACGCAAAATATTTTTTTTTTTTTTGAAATGTCTGAAAAACATTCGAACCCTTTTTTGAGGAAGGTTGAAAAATTGAGTACCCCGGCGTTTAAATATAGATAAAACCGGCAAATATCCCCAACGGCGGATAGTTTCGCTAAAAAAAATGACAGACTCTAAAAAGGACACATTGATACAAGTTAATCATAAGTCCAATACGCTGAGCTAGAACAACAAAAAAATTCTGGAACCTGGACCAAAAACTTTCGAAAATCGAACCCGAACCCATCCTCCCAATTGACACATACTGCTTTGGCTTTGGCCGGATCAGTACTGTACGACTCGTCCCGGTTCGCCTCCACCAAGTCGAGCAGCAGCGTCTTGAAGCTGCCGCTGGTTTCGGCCGCCAAGTCCTTGTCCAACGGGCGGTTGTACAGCTTCTGGTAGGCAGCCTTGATGGCACGCAGCTGCGCGTTGCTGCGGGTCACCAATATCTTGACACAAAAAAATAAAATTTGCAGTCAAATACGCCATAAATCCAGCCGAACTTTTGTCGGATGGCCCGCGAATGCCAAAAAAAAAAAATTGGCATAATACCCGTCGCTAATCTCGTCCATTTTCCTGCATTGGAGCGTTTTTCAGCCACGCCAAACCCACTCCCCAATAAATTATAATCCAACAAAATAACTAAACGCTCATAAAAACCTCATTACCAAAATAAAATGATAAAAAGGACAAAAATCATGAGCCAATTTGCCCAAATTAAAATTAGGTTAAATTTCTCAAAATGCATATCCATGAAAAACCCCAGTTTTTGTGGAAAATTGCTGGAATTGAGAGTTTTATAAGAATTTAATCATTTTTATAGGATCCAAAGTGTTTGTACAACAAGCCCTGATGGTGAAGTTAGGTAATTAATTGGAATTTTGAAATAAAACAATTAATAATATTTAATAATTGCCTTAAACACTATTCGCTCACCTCGACAAGCATGTCCTCGTTGGTGCCCAAGCCCTGAATTGTATTGATTAATTTCCAAACAATTTTCACTGTCTCAAGGGCAATTATACTGCCTTCATTGCTTTGGCCAAGTATTTGGCATCATGTTCGGCTGGCGTGTCCAACAGTGCCAGGTACAAATTGTTGGTGGCCACTTCGCTTGGCGGCAATTTGTCCTTGAGCGCCTGGACCAAGTCAGCGCCGCCGTATTTGGTGCGGTAGTTTTTGATGAGTTCCTGGCGCTAGAATAAAAACAAAAAAATGAATTGAATTTTAATTATAGAGGATCTCTGGCAATTAAAATCTGGACACATTAAAAAAAAAGAATTTTTATTTAGGGGTTGTCGGTTACACGAATATTACGGCCAGTGAAAAAAATTCCGGAATGCTGGGCAAGAATTAGAACCCTTTTATTTAAAACTAGGGTGAGACGAGACCGGGATTTTTGAAAAAACCAGGACCGGGAATCAAAACCCGAAAAATTCCGTTAAAAAACTTGAAACTAGTCCCGGTCCCAACCCGGTCTAATCAAAACCACAACACAAAATCATTGAAAGTTTTTTTTAGAGAGGACGTATTGAGATGCCTATTGTAAAGAAAGTGATGTCACCAAAAAATTTAATTAAAAATTTTCTAAATTTTTAATTATTGGAAAGCTTTTATTATTTATTTATTTGCGCTTGCCTGGGCATTGTTAGGCGAAGTCAGCAGATGGACAATTTTGTCATGCTCAACGTTGGGTCCGCTTGTGGTGATCACCTTGTGGATGATCTCCACCTCCTGAACCACGTGGTAAGACGGATTATGGCCAATGCGCGGACTCAATGGCATTTTTTGGATTGTCGTTTAAAATTTGAATAATATGGGCTAAAAATAGTTAAAAAAATATATATTAGAGCCTTTTTTGTATAAAAATCATGGATGAGTCCGAATGCAAAAAATAAAGAACAAAAAAAAAATTTTGTTAGTATAATATCTGATATGAGGGGACAGGAGTTTGCTTACCTAATTAAAGTAGGGGGAGAGGCGTTAATTTAAGTTGAAAGTGCAGAAATTCCCGAAAATTCCGAAACTCGGACATAATAAATCCCAAAACTGGGCCTATCCCTAAATATGTATGTGTTATACATATTTTGCAACCGATTTAAACGGACATCGTTGAGATTGACAAATATTGCCAAATATGTGGTTTAAAACACTTAAACACCAAAAATGAGTGCGGGATACGAACCCTACATTGTAATTCGAACAAATCTGTAGAATTTTAGATCTGAATGTTGATCCAAATATGTTCAACACATTGTCCGAACTTTTCTGCTGTTTTTTTTAATGTCGAAAATGTTTGTTGATGTTTTGAGCATGTTAGGGCGAACTTTGAAACCCAAAATTTGCAGACTTGCTTAAATCTTATCCCGTCGTTAGTTTTGAAGTTTAGGCGTTTGTTATCCGATATTGGCAATGTTCGTCAAAATTCTACAATGTTCATTATACATCGGGTGATTTTCTAAATCGGCTGCAACACATACCGTAATTCCTAAAATAAAGCCCCCGAGGGCTTTATTTTTCAACCCTCCTAAAAGGGGGAGGGAGGCTTCATTTCAGAGGGAGGCTTTAATTTAGAAATTACTGTACACTAAAGCTAGGTAGGTATGTTATATTTATTTTTATGTGTCTAAATATTAGTAAAAAGCGAATGAAAATAACGAAAAAATTGTTTTTTTCCGTAATTCAATTAAAAAATAAATAAATAAATAAATTGTTTAATTAGAAAATGCTGCTGGTGATGAGCGACGTGATTGAGAGCTGCTGTGTGTTGAATGTGAGCACATAAGAGAGGTGGAAGAAGAGTACAGCCGCAAAACAAATGCATCGACGGAATGAATTGAATGAATCATTTCGTATATTTGTGGGGGGGGAAAACGATGGACGGATTCGACGGCGGCGGGTGAAGGAGGACAACGACGACGACAAACAAAATGTGAAATGAATTTGTACGGGCGGAATAATAATAAAAATAATGTAAAATGGTTATGGAAATAAAATAGAAAAATAAATGAATAAAATAGGGGAATTCTTGGTAAAAGAAATGGTAAAATGCAGGCATTTATGGAAAATAGGAAAAATAAATAAAAATGCGTGGCGATGAAAAGAGACCACTGCTGGACAAATGAGCACTGTGGTGCCGATAATCCTTCACCTGGAAAACCGGACACTACGCAAAAACAAAAACATATAGTAATTCTACAAAAAATGATAAATATAATAATAAGATAAATTTACGAATTTCGCTTTTATTTTTTGGTAATAAGTGGTTGCGAATTGGAAACTCAGATTTGCGATACTTCAAACCCTGGAGAAGCCGAAAAAAGGGAGAAATTGTCAGATCTGCGATATCTCAAATCACGTTGAAGCCGAAAAAAGGGAGAATTTGTCAGATTTGCGATACTTCAAATCCCGGTGAGGCCGAAAAAAGGGAGAAATTGTCAGATCTGCGATATCTCAAATCACGTTGAAGCCGAAAAAAGGGAGAATTTGTCAGATTTGCGATACTTCAAAT
>JAKKIK010001737.1:0-14493 GCA_024500135.1 Heterodera carotae | reverse complement strand
TTTTTAATTTCATAAATTTGATCAGACAGAAATTTTGATGCAATGACAATTTACTGTAGCCAAAATATAATTAACGATAAAATTGCACCTCTGCTTCATCATCATTTTGTTCCTCCTTTTTTTGGGAGGTAACCGAATCAAACCCTTCATTCATTCATTCATTCATTCACTGGCATTTCCATTCCATTGCCGGTCCTCGGCCGACCCACATCTTTCCCTCTCTCTTATCTTATCACATCCCTTCACCTCCGGCGACGGTTCCGTCTTCCGCCGTTGTCCCCCCCCCCCTCAGTCCCCTCCAATTACTCTTTGCAATTTCTGCAAATTGCTTTCATTCATTGACCCCCCCCCCGTCCCATTCTTTCAACTTTTCTCTCTCTCTCTCTTCAAATGGATAATCGGCGTGGGCTTTCATTGTCCGTAGAGCCATTGGTGATCAAGTCAGAAGCAGCAGCAGACGACAGTCCATCAGAAGTAGAGCAGAACGGCATTTTGGGCTGCCGAAGGTTGGCAATTGTTTCTTTTTTTGTGGCATTTTATTGCCTTTGGCATCGATTGGTTCAGCTGCCAGCGAAGTGCCCATTCGAAGGCCCTTTTCACGTTTATGCTCGTTCTTGTGCTTCTCTCCACCGGTGGTGTTCTGCTTCTACAGTTAGTTTGATCAGCTTTTTCTGCCCCCAATTTTTGAATTTGCCCAATTTAAGTTTGCTTCCGACTTTCATTGATTTGCTAATTCGCACATGCCAATTAAAGCAGCATAATTCCCTCCCAATTGGCGAAACAATTCGCGAAGCGAATGTACGCGAACAATTCGAAGAATTTGAACGAAAGTAAATTGTACAAAGAATGGATGGTGCTTAAATCAATCAACATTTAAGTTTTGCACGAGAATGGTCGAGTGAAAGTGAACGTCGCGCCAAAATAGAAACTTTTGGGCGAAATTTACGCCAAATTGAGCGGCTAAATGCGGAGACGCGGCGGCGTGGGCACAATGTAACGTACGGAGTGAACGGAATGACGGACATGGAACAGGAACAATGGCAAAAGGTAACCGCCGACGACCGATCGACACTTTCATTGGTCATGGGGGATAAAGCATTGATAAAAGGGGATAATTTAAGATGCTTTGTCCACTTGGATTCGCTGGTGAACGTACAAAGGCCGAATTCATCCGTAAAATGGACGACTTCGACCTGAAGAGGACATTGGCCCAGCAGCAGGAGAGAAGCGGTGAACAGCTGCAGGGCAGTGATTACCCAACGCATTTTGACTGGCGCAAAAAGGGCGTCGTGACGCCGGTAAAAGCGCAAGGTAAAACAATTAATCGAATAATGCAAATGGTGATCAGTATTCATGAACCTCTGTTGCTGTTGGGGATGATCAGTGATGATCAGGGGATGGATAGTCAGTGATCACCTATGTAGTTACTGAGGGTGAACAATGATCACCCTCGGCTGCTGAGGATGGTCAATGAACACCCTCAGCTGCAGGGGATGGTCAGTGATCACCTTTGTAGTTACTGAGGGTGATCAATGATCACTTCGCTTGCTGTTGAGGGTGATGAGCCGCCAATGCATTTTCCCGCTACCAGCACCAATTCCAACTCCTTTTTCCCTTAGGCTTGTGTGGGTCGTGTTGGGCATTTGCGTCCGTCGCAACTGCAGAATCCGCTTATGCAGTCGCGTACGGAACATTGCGCAGTTTATCTGAGCAGGAGCTGTTGGACTGCAATTTGGCCAACAACGCGTGCAACGGCGGCAGTGTCGACAAAGCGTTCAGGTGGTTGGAATTGGCAAATGCCATCGCTGACTGACAGCAAAGCTTAGGTTCATCCACGAGGTCGGCTTGGAAACGGAGGATCATTATCCGTACGTGGCACACCGTCAGAATGTGTGCATGTTGGCAGAAGGAAACAAAAATTTGACCAAGATTGATGTTGCCGTGTTCATCAACCCGGACGAGCAGTCCATGATCGATTGGCTTGTCAATTTCGGGCCGGTCAACGTAGGTCAGTTTGGCAGAGCGAAAATGCAAGCACATCAAAAGCCGAGTTAATTCAGGCATTTCGGTTCCTCCAGACATGAAGCCGTACAAATCGGGCATTTACCATCCTTCCGATTTCGACTGCAAATTTCGAGTCTTTTTTTTATTAGTATCTTAGCTTTATGTGTGCTTTATTACTTTTACAGGTTGTTGGTCTCCACGCAATGCTTGTGGTGGGCTACGGACAAACCGTTTTTGGGCAGAAATATTGGATAGTGAAGAACAGTTGGGGACAACAATGGGGCCAAGAGCACGGCTATCTGAACTTTGCCAGGGGGGTAAACGCATGCGGAATTGAAGACGAACCAATTGGACTGTTAGCCTGACAGAAGCAGGACAAAAAGAAAGCAAATAAATAAATGAATGTTACTTTTTTGTAAAAAATGAATTTTAAAATCCGAGACAACCGATTAAATGGTGTTAAACGAGACTTTTCCTGTCTGGTCCCGTAAAAAAGGCTTAATTGGTGGTAAGTTTTTAAAAACGAAAAATCCATAAAACTATGTAAAATTTTGATTCCATGCGGCTTCAAACCCAACCAGCCATAACTGTCGTATTAATTCACATTTCATTGAACCAAGTTTATTGAATTTGAAGGAAAAATTTCTTTTTTTGAATTGCAAGTTAAATAGCCGAAATGGTTGACATATTCGTGCTCAGTGCATTTGTAGTCTGATTTAATTATTTTTGAAATGAATGTACCAATTTAATTGATTTAAAATATTTTGTAAAATTTAATTTAATAAAAATCCTTAATTAAAATGCCTTTGGCCTAATGTTAGTTAAACAAATTATTTTTTCTTTTTATTTTCGTTACGTTTTCAATGTTTTTATGCGCACAAATTTCTTTCTCTTTTATTTAGGTGTTTAAAATGGTTGATGCTGACTCTTCTTCATTGTACAGTGTTAAAGCAATGCTTATTCTTGACCAGGACGGAAAGAGAATTATGGCCAAATATTATGACAAGCAGCTTTTTCCTCTCGAAAAAGAGCAGGGCGTTTTTGAAAAGAATTTATTCCAAAAAACTCACAAGGCAAACGGTGCGTTTATATTTTTTTTTACAAGAAAATCCTATTTTGATTTCTCATTTTTCCAGCGGATATTATCCTTTTGGATGGCCTTGTCTGTCTTTATCGCTATAATGTCGATCTGTTCTTTTACGTGGTTGGAAGTGCGCAGGAAAATGAATTGATTTTGCAAAGTGTCCTCAACTGCCTTTATGAGTCATTCTCCACAGTCCTTCGCAAAAATGTTGAGAAAAAAGCGCTGTTTGAGCACATTGACACGGCATTTCTGCTTATGGATGAGATTTGCGACGACGGGTTAATTTCCATCCAAAAATTAATGGTTTATTCCTAAATTAATTTTCAGTATAATTTTGGAGACGGACCCTCAATCGGTAGTCGCGCGTTGTGTGGTTAAACCGGACGAATTGGCATTCGGTGAGCAAAGCATTTCCCAAGTCGGAATGTCGCTGTTGGGGTCAGCAAAGGATCAACTGAAATGGTCTCTTCTGAAGTGACCGAAGGATGGGTGAAGGAAAAATCATTCTCACATTTGGTGTTTTTTTATTTCCATTTTATTGTTTTTGGGTTTAAATGGGGATAAATTTCATTGTTTGTATTATTTCGCATAACTTTATGAATAAATTATCTTTGAATATTTTATACTATGAATTTGATTGGATTGTTCTTTATGAACCTTTGAATTTTGTTGTTCCTTTCATTATATTATTTACCATTTCATTTATTCCTTCCAGCGATGACCGACCGATTGGCACTTTGGGACCGATTGATGACATTAGCCTCAAAAGCGAATAAGGCAATCGATGCGTCCTCCAAAATTTCATACAGCAAAAACCCAGAAGAACTGATGCAGAGTTCGACGGAGGAGAAGCGGGAACATATCCAACGAGGTCCATTTCTACGAATAATGCTTTTTGGTTGACGAAAGGGAAGATGAGTCAAAAAGGACAATTTAATACAAAAAAAGAAAGTCCCTTAAAGTTGCCGGCCGGCGGAATGTTGGCAGTGCCTAAAATTTTGATTTTCGGGCCATTGCTTTTTATGGCCCACAATTTTTGAAATGAAATTGTTTCCCTTTTGTTTTTTTAATATTTGTGAAATTTGGTTCCTTTAAGCTGACGGTGCAAGGTCTTTACTTCTCCACCTTTTGCTCACTGATTGTATGGCGACGAGTGACGGAACGCAGCAATTCGATGGTTGTAAAAAACGGAAGGCGCACCAATCAACTAATTTTATACCCAATTTTATTAGACGAACCGTCCGTTTCTGACCGACTTCAAATGTTAAAAGAGGAGAATAAGCACAAAATGGCTGCTGAGCTATTTAATGACTTTCCATTGGGACGATTATTTGTTCGTTTGGAAGAAAGTGAAGGGAATGACGACGAGACAAGCAAACGCGTGCAAGAAGGTGCAGGGAATGGGAACCAAATCAGTTTTGAAAGTCCAATTTGCAGTCAGAAGGGTGCTTCTCCGTGCACTGCAATTACTCATCGATTCGGGCGTCACTCCTTCGGCCGAATTGCTCGGTAAATTGAGAAATGAATTCATTTAGAGTGTTAATTCAATCGCTTAAGGAAGCTTTGAGCAACAAAAAATGTTTGAGGAGGCGAGGATAAACGGAATGAGCACATTGTGAGTCTGTGATTATTCAAATGGATTTAAGTTAACTGAATGTTTGCCAATTGTTCAGTCAGTGGTTGGAACGGCAGCGGTCGTTGAACAGAAAGGGCAGGAAGAGGAAACAGGAAGTGGACACAAAAGCGTCGAAGGGGCGCAAAATACGGTACGTGGAGATCCCGAAGCTGGTCAACTTCTTCCCCGCCACCCCCGAGGAGGTCCCATGGTCAGATCAGAAGAGGGAAGAACTGTTCAAATCATTGTTTGTCTAACTGATTAGTCACTTGTTAAAATTGCCCTTTATTCGAAAATTAAAAAACATGAAATGAATTTAAAAGCTGTTATGTTAAGTTGCCGACTTCCCATCTGATTATATTTGGGTTGTTTTGTTGCTCGGCTCTTTTTCCCCCACCATTTCTTTGATCTTCTCATAAAATTCCCTCGCGTTTTCCTTTGTGCCGAATTCCAAAACGTACGCCTCGCATTTTTCCTTGTCAATCCATGCGCATTTCTTTGGCTCATTTTCGAGTTGAATAAGAACTTGTCCATGGGTGAGCAAATTGAAGTCCGAATATCCCATCTTCCCAGAACAAACTGCTTCCAGCGACCCGTTGTTCCATTTAACCTTAAAAGTGCAAATTATACATAATAAAATATTACCTATCATTCCAACGATTTTATATTAAGTATCGCCAATGTATGGTTACAAGTCGTTTTGCGTCAGTTGAAATTTGGGGACAAATGTATTCAATATTCAATAAAATGAGATTTCGATAGGTAAATTTTAAAATATTTTAATCTCCTATTTTCACTGACGCATTTTCCAAGAGCCTCTTAATCGAAGCCTTTCCCAAAACATTCTGTACCAAAAATCCCCCGGACAAAGTACCCAATACTCATGCTGGTTAATCGTACGTTGATTTCGGCGACGTTCAGAGGGACGCAATGCTCCAAATTCAAAAATGCTCTATGGGCATTTGTCAGAGACATAGAAAATGTTTTTTCCTAAATTGTTTCCAAATTTGTGCAAAAAATAATAAAACTTGGCGCTTCATTCTAAAATACCACTGAAAATACAAACCCACCGGATTCAGTGTCTTCCCAGCTCTTCTGTCAAAGCCCGACAAATGTTTGGCATTGAAAACGCCGAAGGATCCCCCGCGGAGTAATTCCCTATTTTGGGTGTATTTGGCGACATTTGGAAATGCTTTTTCCTCTGAAATTTTTTTATCAGATATCATTGTCACCCACTCAAAAAAAAAAAAAACTGAAAATTCTTATATGGGGTTTTTGAGTCACCGATCACGTTGACATCTGATTATACATATAGATTTGACAAAAAAACTTAAAAGGTTGCCGCATTCATACAAATGGGGGGGGGGGGGGACCTGCTCCCGAAATAGGAGGAGGGAGGGGAGGTATATTACATTCTTCATGTTTTAAAATTAAACTCACTGGTAACGGTCACGTACAGTTTGACCATATTTGCCCCAATTTCCTTCATCGTGTCCCGCATCAATTGGAACTCGTCCTCATTGCTCAGAAGGACTCTGTCGCCGCTCAAATCTTCAAAGAAAATGGCCATGGAATGAAATAAATTGCTTAAAATTTTGCTATTTTTGAAGAACATTTGCTGACTTAACCATCATAGGCCAATGCTTTGGCCACCTTTTGTTTCGTCGGTTTGATAAAAGTTTCGCGAAGCCAATTGAATGTGAATTTGTCCGCTTCAACTTTGACACTTCAAATTGAACGAAATTTAAGCAAAATAATCAGTGAACACTCACAAATGCACTCCGTCAGGACTATAAGTTTTGCAGTAAACGACAAAAGGACAAAGTGAAACAGGCATTTAATATTTTGAAAATTAGTTGATTGTACAATTATGAATTATTTACCAATCTAAATTTGTCAAGTATTGGTATTCGTATTGACCGATTTCTAAGCACAAATGCTCTCTCAACCATCCCAAAAAAAGAAAATTTTGAAAAAAGTGTATGTATTTATTTTAAATTTTTGAAAACCGCCAAATTGTTATATTTATTCCTTTTTTGCCTCATCATTTTATCATTTCATCACTCTTTGTGGTGGGCCCAATATCCTTTCTGTGTGTTTATTGTTGGGTTTCAGCGCCGTTTGCCGACGACTCCCGCCGCGACGATCACTGCCGTTGTTCATTTGGCATTGCCACCGTCAACAAAATGGGCAGAAAGACCATTCCGTGGAGAAGCGAAAAAGTGATCACCAGAAACACAGTCTAAGAAAGGGATTTGATGCTTTTGGGAGCTCATCATAGGCTTAGGCTGTCGAGTTGGATTGGGTCGGATTCGAACTTTTAAATTGGAGGGATTTGTGGCAAAAAAAGCCGCTGTTAATTTATCGTCGGAGCCGAAAAAAATGATTCCTCCAACTAATCCATCAATGGAATGGCATAAATTACGTGCGGAAGGAGGAGGAGGACTCACTTTGAAAAATATCAGAATGATGTGCGCGTCCACAAGAGTCAGAACCGAAATACCAACAATTGTGGAGAAAGCACCCTTTAGACGACGCTGTGTTTATTGGTAAAAAAAAGGAGGAATTTATTACCAAGAAAACGGGCCATCCGAGAGTCTCGAGGGCAGCAATTGCCCGCTCATTTGGACTCAAATCCTTGGAAGCCTTCGCGTAAGCATAAGTGATATGAGCAGACAAATCCACAGAAAATCCAAAATATGAATGGAATTGGGTAGGCAATAATAACAAAATGACTGTCCATTTGCAAATGGGCCCCTCTCCTGCCCTAAGCCAACCAAATCGAATAATGGTTAGAACCATTGGCTTTGGAGCCCCGATCTCCTTCTTTTGAACCCGTCCCATTCCCATTGAATCGGGTTTTAAATTGATTCAACTCAAAAAAAAAGACTAATTCAAAGTGTTTCATAGATTTACTTGTAAATTGAAAATATATTTTTGTAAATTATAAAATTCAAACCCAATTGACATGATCTGAAAGGGGAGGTTTGAAATAATGCAAAATCAAAAGGCCGTTCTTACAATAGTGATCATGGAAACGCCTTAATAAGTGAGTATTGAACCAGAAAGGTGAAATGACAAAGTTTGAACTCACTGTCGAGACTCACTCCCCACAAGGACATATATCCGAGAACGCCTAAGAAAAAAAAATTATTGAAACTTTTATTGAAAATTGCCGCGGGGATAAGGGGAACTGTCAATGATTGCAAAGAAATGTCTATGTAAGTCTTTTGTCGTGCATATTATGTAATTTCCCCTTTTGACCAATATCGATGGAAGCGATGGCCGCGGTGATCTGAAAAAGGGGCGATCAAAATGGAGTCAATTGCTGAAGTGTTTATTTGTTATCAGTAAAATCGGATGAAACAATTAATCCAATGAAATTGAATAATTGATTGATCAATTAAATGGTTGATCGGTCTCTATTTATTACCATGAAAGCGGCATGCCAATTGGGGATCATCAGAAAGGAGACCGCCATCATGCACACCATCGCCAGCAAGCAGTTCCTGTCGCGCGGCTATTTGATTTTGTTTAACGGAAGGACAAAAGACCGACCGAAAGAGTGCCGGCTTCAATTCCAAATACTGTAAGTTGATCAAACGATACTCTGTGGTCGGTAATCGATGAAGTCAGCAGACCGTACCTGATCAGCAAAAGGGTAATACTCGTGGAAAGTGGTCACATTGAATTCCGGGAATTGTTGCGCGATGGAACGCATTAAACGGCAACCTCAAAAAAGAGAAGAAGCATTTTTTGAAATGAATCACATATCTCAAATTTGAATTCATTTGCCGTGCCATTTGTGTGGTCAGACGGTGTACGGTAATTGCGAAGTCCGATTTGAAAACGGAAGGCTTTCAGGCGAGGCACCACCGTGCCGTGCTCACTCTGTGCCGCCGCTTCCCAGTCCATGTCCAACTCCCAAAGGCGCCGTCCCCCCGCCACCAAAAGCCATTCGCGGCACCGCTCGTACCACTCGGCACTCCTTCAACCACCCGCCGGGCATTTTGTTAATTTCATTGATAAATTACGTTTTAGGCAATGAAATGTGCTGCGTCCTTTGTTCCTCTTCCATTTGCCTTTCGAATGCGTTCAACCATAACATTGTGGCGTTGTGTCTCATTGTAAATTCGGTGCCCTCAAAGGCGGCGATCATTTCGTCCAGTCTCTTTCGTTTGACATTGTCGAACAAATCCGGGGCACTGTTCACCAACACTTGGAGTTGTAATCCTACAGAGAGAGAGAGTTTATTTGACTGATCCGGAAAAGAATCAATGCCTTCTTTCCAAAATGTTTCATCGATCAGTTCGTAGAAATCGGTCAAATAAAAGCTGAACAAATTAATTTTATATGATCCGTGCAAATAAATGAGCCAAATTTATCGATTGATTACCCGGGACGGACCAAATTCTTTGGGTTTAAACCCTCGCGCATTTGAAAAAGGCCGATCAGAGAGAACAGAACGAACAGCGAGTAGCACAACAGCACGTACAGTTTGGTCCGTTTTGTGAGAAGAAAAGGGCCGTAAACATCGCGGAAAAGCCTTTTTCAATTGGCACAAAAATGAAAGAAACGCACTTTTGGGGAGTGAAAATCAAACCGATTAACGTAAGTTTGTTGTCCATGAAGTTGCTGCGACCGGTGACTCTTAACAGACTTTGGAACTTTAAACTTTTGAGCAACAAAATGTCCACCTTATCCCCGGCGGGAGTGTCCTCCCTATTTTCGAGCCATTTTGGCCCGTTAATGGGTTGTTCCTTGTTCCCCGCGTTTTGCTCATCTTGTCGCATTTCGGCACTTTCCTCTCTCCTCCGGCACTCCTCCTCTGTTGACAGCGAACCGGATAAAATCCACCTTTTAAATGGATTATCTGTAAACAATATTTTATATAATGTTTAAATTAATCAAAATTTGTCGACCTGCCTCCTCTGGACGCAATGTTCGAATGCCACAAAGAAGTGAATGACTTCCCGACTCTTCCATTTCACCGGCAAATGCCATCACAGCAGCATAATAAGTGATTTGATAAAGATAAGTGAAGAAAATGCCAAAGAAAGTGTAAAGACAAAAGAGCCGAACGACGGGAAGAGAGGTGAAGCAGCCAATGCCGAAAGAGAGCTGTGAAGAAGGGGGGATATGATGGTGAAGGGATTAAGGGAAAAAGGATGGGACTGACAGCCAAAGGAACAAATCGGAAATAGACAAAGGACAGATACGGCATTTAGTGATTGGCACTGATCACAATAAAATACCCCCCCCCCCATAAAAAGTACCATTTTCTCTTTTAATTGAATTACCATGTCGGTGAAAGAAGTGATCGAAATGGCCACCGCTGCTTCCGACAGTGTTTCGGCCAGCCGTTGTTTCACTTTCAATTTGGGGTTGGTGCGATGCCACGCGGCGGTCATCAGAAAAGCGTCGTCAATGCCAACACCTTTAGGGGGAGGGGGAAGTTTGGCATTGATAAATGACGAGACTTTTGCTTGCTAAGAACGATGAAAGGCGAAACATTGACAATGGCATTGTACAGAAAACCCATCCACAACAGCAGCCCAAAGGCGGACACTGTGGCCAAAAGCGGGCAGAGAAGCGCGGCCACGCCGAGGATGGGCTTACTCCTCGCCCAATCAATGCCATTCACTTTGGTGCCGCCGGACGGGGCACTTTAGGGTCAAATCAAAGTGAACAAAATGTTGGCAATAAAATGAAATGTATGCAATCCAATCTTGGTAAAAAGACACTTTGGCCCAAATGGACTCGCAGACAAAGGCAAATATTGTCAGGAAATCACTTGAGAAAGACGATGCTGCACCCGACACAGAACAGAAACAGCAAAAGTGTACAGACGACCAATTTGGGCGTCAAAGTGTCGGCCACGTCCTTTAATTCAAAAATGGACAGAAAAAGATTAAGTCAAAGACAAAAAAAGCACCTGCAATCCCTCGTACAGACTTTCATTATGGTATAGACCGAACTCCAGCAAATCTGCAAAAAATTCCACAGATTGAAAGCCTCTTTCTGATCAGTGAATGATAAATCACCCACCGCTGGCAGGCTCAGTTTTGCTGGATAGAAACTGAAAGTAACTGAATAATATTTGATATCATTAGATTATACATTTCAGTGCCAAAAGCAAATAACCAAAGGTTGCTGAAATGTTTTTAGTTATTGTTTTTGAAAGGGTTTAAATTAGCAAATACATTTTAAGCATTTCATTTTCCAATTTATTCCACCACTTTTTTTTGACCATTTGGCCCCTTCCCTTTTTGATGAATTTAAAACTTCATTCCTTTCTTCTTTTACCTCTGCCAATCGTTTCTTCCACCGACCGCTGACTTCTTCAATCGTCCCGCCTTTGACATTGAAGGTCAATCTGACTGCACTTGCGTAGTCGAAGTGGCCCTCGTCGTCTGTCAATTGCACTCCGCCAACCAATGCCCCAAAATAAATGGGCTCAGTGCCGCGCCATCCGATCGGATAGGTTATGCGCACCTCAAAATGTCGCTGTTTTTCTCTCTCTTTCTCTCTCTCTCTCTCTCTGATCACTTTTACCCTTACAAATTAGTCCCCCTAGGCTATTCAACGGCTCAGGTTAGATAGGTAATACATTACTTTCTTTGACAGAATCTATTTTTGATTATCCCTAACGGGGGGTCTATTAGAGGTGGGGTTCAAATGGATGGGGCAGCGGTTCTATTAGAGAATATACGGTAGGATGATTTCACTTTATGTCTCAGTTTGTTAGTCGTCCTTACTTCCTGCTCAATGATTTGCTTGGCCAATTCGACCACTTCCGCCCGCAGTCCGCCGACCCAACGGCCCTTTGGCTGTAGCATTGTGATGTGATCGTTCACATAGCATTTCCAAGCGTAAGTCATGCACAAATCGGTGAAGCCGACCTCATAAATCGACGAATTGGGCAACAGCACGGGGACAGTAAAATTGTGAACAATGAACTTGACAAAGTTGGGAGGGACAAGAAGCCAATTAAAATCAAATCAGAATGAATGGAATAATATTGTGTACCAGGGATGGTGCCGGATTCCGGACTTTCATTTTTGGCATCCGGCACCATCCCTGTTGTGGACGCATTGCTCCAAAAGTGTCTTCTCCGTTCTGCTAATGTTGGCCTCCCATTCCCTTCATTTTCCCCCTTAATCCTTTCCTTTATCCCCCTCCCGCCTCCCATTTTCACTTGATTGATCCTCTCCAACTCGTTCAAATACTTGCTCAACAAAATATTCGGTCTCGCCCCATCGTGGCCATTTCTTCGTCCTGCCGCGATCACATCGACGTAACCAAAGTAATCGTACCTTTAGAATTTTTGGCACAAATCGAATTGCATTTTTTTTATTTGATTACGATTTCCCGGGCCAAAAATGTTGTTCTTCCAATGGCCAGTGCTCAGATAGTGCGGCACGTTCGAATTTCCATCGCGCATTTTCTGGTGAAAAAACGAACAGCGGGTCCTTCGTTTCCTGTTGGGATGGAAGGGATTACTCAAATTGATCCGATGATCTGTCAAGCGAACATTTGGCACAGAATGACGCCAAAAGCATGCTTAAAGTGAAATCACCGACTTGTTCTTTAATCCAACGAAAGCCAACGGAAAGAAAAGCGGTGATCAGAAAGGGTAAGACAAAAAGGGGCCACCGAAAGCGGTGAACAATCAGACCCCAAAGCCGAAATGCGTAAATGAAATGGTCATCGAATGCGAAGGATGCGCCGGAGGGTAGGGAAGGCAGACGGAATTTGAACGGATTCGGAAGGGTATTTCGAACGGTCGATGGGGACTCAAATGGCATCGTTTGGGTGGGAAAATAATGGGAAGGCAAAAGTAACAACAGCAATGGAATGATGGGAAGAACGCCGAAGGATCTCACGACTGCTGACCGATCGCGACTTTGGTCAGTCACTCATTCCCACCCCACGACATCCACTCGATCGAACAATGCGAAAACGATCAATCCAATCAAAGCGAACCCGAATGGAAAGGAAAAATGAGAGAGCCGTATAACGCCCAATGACTTCCACGAATGGAACAAATCCTCTCGGCATGGAAAGCAATGATCCGCTTAAACGTTTTTTAATCAATTCCTTAAAAGGAAGTCCAAGCTCAGTGATCAAAATGGACACAATTTATCCACTCTTAATGACTACAAACAAACAAAACAAAAATGTGAATGGAGTGAATTTGGATTCCCTTCATTCATTTATTTGAGTCTTTTGTGTTCGTTGGTTGATTTCGCGGTGAACGGACGTCGTCGGCCCCTTTGAGCAGTTCCTTCATCACAAATTTCAGCACAACGACAATCAGCTGAATACGACAAATAAATAAATGATTAAATTAATTTTGATTCGTCATTTTCTTTTTGCCATTTTACAGGAGGAAAGGAAAAAGTCATTATGGTCGGACGTTCCCACACCTCGTTCTATGCCGAATTAGAAAAGTATCCAAGATTTGGGTCGCGGCAGGGAAGGAGGGGAGGGGGTGCGGGGGGGGGGGGGGGTAGTTTGAGTAATTAAACTCAAAAATCTTTCCTTAGGGGTGTCATTTTTTAGACGAATCCGGGATTAGAATACGGATTCATAAAGCGACCCTAGAACCTTATGAAACAAATGCTTTCTAGAAATAAAATTGTGAAAAATTAACCAGAAATTGCCGTAGCCAGACCATGATTTTCCGGGGGAGGGGGGGGGCAAATGAAAATTCTTTCTTTAGGGGTGCTTTTCCCTCGGGCGGCGATTTTTTGTTCTTAACAGTCAAGAAAAAAAAGTTTTAAGAATGTCCGGGCCTGGAATTCGGGATGACGAAAAAAAGATCAGGTTCATGTTCAGCGACAGTTAGCCTAATAAACCTCGTTGTCCTCAAATGTCCTCCGATTGGTTTTCCCGTTCAGTTCCATCAGTTGTTCAATGTAGCGGTGAGCATAGCCGACCAACTCAACCAAATTCCGATCCCGCATGTAACTAAACATTTGGATCTGATTATATCGATAAATACCAAAAATGCAAAATTGTATACCAAAATGTGTCTCGTCTAGCCTTCTGCTTCCATCCCTCCATGTTCTTTCGCGTCGCATAATCTTCGTAGTGTTTGTGCAGACTTTTGCCGATGTGCTCCTTCCAATTTCTTTGATATTCTTCCTCCTCCCTTTTGCCGGTTTCTTTTTTCGTCTCAACAGCAAAATCACTGTCGACGCTCATTTTACTTCCGTTTTTTCTTTTCTGAGTCGGATTTCGTTCGAGCAATTTTAAAATTTTCCTAAAGTCCTTCTTCGTTTCCTTGTCGTTTTCCTGCTCCATTAGCAAGAAATTTGATGAAGTTGCAACGAAATTAGTGCTCGTAATAGGCATTGCAGTTAATTGTTGGCTGATGACCCGTCGAACTCCACGGTTTAGCATTTTATAACAAAGGCAACAATTGGCTATCTGCATCCTAACGCAACTCTTAACTCTGAAATAAGGACAAATCCAAAACAGGCGTACAAATGTGCAAGATTTGTTATGATATATTTTTGCATGCGGACTAACCATAGTTTCCAGGGATGCCAAGGCTAAGGCTAGAATTAAAGTTTTGCAATTGATGTGACTGTATGGGGGTAACGGTACGGGTCAGTTCCGTCCCGCCAGTTCCGTCCCGCCGGTTCCGTCCCGCCAGTTCCGTCCCGAGCCGGTTCCGTCCCGGGCCGGTTCCGTCCCGCCGGTTCCGTCCCGCCAGTTCCGTCCCAATACATAAGGGGCCGGTTCCGTCCCAAATATTTTATAAGGTTCAAAAACGCAAGAA
>JAKKIK010001736.1:0-14530 GCA_024500135.1 Heterodera carotae | reverse complement strand
CCCGGTTTAAATCCCGGCCCACCAAAAAACCCGGGTTACGGGAGCGGGATCCCGGGAAAATCCCGGCCGGGATCCCGCTCCCGCCGGGCACTAATATGTATATGTATGAAAAACCTTTTTTTGACAGTCTTACTGGTCTAGAAAATCGTTTTGAAAATCCAATTAAACATTTCTAGGGCTGTTTTTCGACCAATTGTGTATCCGCTTAGACGGAACATGTTAGTTTAATTAAAAACACAACTTATACCAGAATTTTTTAATCTCTTAACTTTTTGCTTATTTATAGTTTCTAAACAGGAAGTTCGTTCGAATGATACAAAGTTTAGAGAAATTAGTTGACGTCAAGATTATAAACCAATTGGACAATCGGCCAGTTGTCCTTCACCATTCGATAGCCTTAGTAAAACGGTTGCTTGAAGTGTCTTTCACTTATTTTTAAAAAATCTGCGACACCAGACCATACCAAAGTCCGACCACAACACATTTAAGCCCCGAAAGGCGTCCAAAAATTGCACATGGCACCGCTTTCGCAGGCCAAGGCGGGTAATTGGTAAAAGTTTTCAATCAGCAATAACAGCAGCTCGGCTAGGCCTCATTGCTCGCTGTATTGACCGAGCGCAAGGCTAACCAAACTGGCAAAAGAACATAATTTAATGAAAATAGTAAAATGTATTTATTATGGGAAGCAAAAGAGGGAGTGCCTAAAGAGAGATAGACAAGCAAACTTCCTTCCCTTTTCGACTGATGGAAAGCACATTCAGTGCTATTTCTTTTTTTCTCATTTCGTCTGACATAACAAAATCGTAATTTGAGTACACTCTTTTCAAAAATTAATTTCTCTATTGATGGACATAGACGAGCTTTGATTGCCCTGCGTGCAGAAGAAAGAGAGAAAGGGTAGAACCAGCGAAAAAAAGAGTGATGGAAAAGTGAGAGAATAAAAAGAAATCATACGGAGGAAGAAATAGTATTAGAAATTTGCTCGTATCTTTCTCTCTTTCTTCTCACTTTCCAACCCATCTTTTTTTCTATTAAATTTCTCTACGAATTACCAAAATTTCCCCTTCATTTATCCCTGGTCCCTCTGTATTCGGACGATGAAATCTTTCGCCTTTTACTAAAGGTTTCCGTGCAGGGGGACGCTTATGGGTTTACCCCAATTTTTGGACAGCGCTTTCTCCAGGGAAGGCGCGTAAATTAATTACATACGTGATCATCGAGGTCCGTGAACGTCCTCTGATCTAATTGTTTACATCTTTTTGAGTTTTTTAATCCTTCTGCTTACACCTAGTTTCTAAACTCATAGAGATCGAAAATAGCAAATTTTAAGAAATTGGCTGACGAATAAAAAAAGAAATATACCAGAAAGTTCAAAAAAATTTCCCGGCGGCTACTATCGGCACCGCCAAACCCCAACTAAAAAGTGTCTGCAGTGAAAATAAAACGTGAAAACCGTAATTCTCTTAACAAAATTTACGGCGGCACCTATCGGCACCGCCGCCCCTTCCCGCCGCCATAAAATTTGGTCTTTTGTTTGTAAGCCCCCGAATTTCAAACCATAATTTATATTTACTTAATTCAATCCCCCTTTAGGAGGGGGGGGGGGCTCAATTATAAGAAGGGTACAAATGTAAGGGATCTCTATTAGAGGAAATACGGTGAGGTCAAAATACACATGATTGCTTTCTAGCCTTGTTTAGGCCAATTTTGGTTCCGTTTTGTTTCCGGAACCGGTTCCGACTGAAAAGTTGGCTCCGGTTCCAGGTTTTTCAGTTCAGTTCCGCATAGTTCCGGTTCCTATTTTGTCAAAAGTTCCGGCCGAAAACCGGTCGTCTTAATTTAGACATATTTTGAGACTGAAATTTTGACCAAATAATTGGAATTGGTATTCTTTGTGTTTTGTTACCCAAAAAATGTTCACTAAAAATGTTAAAATTTTTCCATCGGCGCCTATTGGCACCGATGGGCCCCCTCTCCATTCTCCAATTTGCTTAGGATTTACCTCTGCTGGCCATTTTTAAATTGATTTAAGACAAAATAAGATTTTTTAACAAAATCTGATCAATTTTTTTCAAAAAATTTTCGCTTCAGGTTAGTCCCGGTTTAGTCCCGGTCCCGGTTGAAAATTGTGGTACCGGTCCCGGCTTTTCCGGTCCCGGCAAGTCCCGGTCCCGGTTTTTGTTAAAATTCCCGGTCCCGCTCTACCCTACTTAATAGTGCCAATTTCTATTTTCTTTTTCACGAAAGATCATTTTTAGGGATGGCAATTTAATATATCAAATACATATTTTGGGCATTTTTTGTAAATATTTTTGCCAGATCTAGTCATTGTTTTTGCTAATTTTCTTTAAGAAAAGATGCTTAAATTTTTAAGCTAATCAAATAATAATAAACATAGACTTGAAGAAGAACATGAGCAAATGTGTAAAACGAAATGATGAAGAGAAACATAAATATTACGGAGAATGGACGACGACAAAATATCGAAAAAACCATTTTGGCCATTTTATTCCATTCAAAATGAATGTTTTACACAATTTTGTGCTTTATCCATTGCATTTTATGCATTGTTTTTTGCTCCATTTTGACCACATAAATTCGGCCAATGTTTTGAGTGAATTGGAGCACCAGCGGACATTAGCTGAACACAAAATGACGGCGATGACAGGACATGGATCTCATGAGCAAAACAGCAGTACAACACCAGCAACAATTGTTGGACATGGCAACGGTGTAAAGGTACAAAATGATCAAAAATTTAAATAGTAAAATAAGATAGGCTCTCAAATGCAACTGTATTATGATTCGGGAAATGGCACTCAGATGGAATTGTAACAAATTTGGGAATGGCATTAAAATGCAATTGTATTTAATTTAGAAAATTTAAAATAAAATGGAATCAAAATATTTTGTTAAATTATTTTCAAATGATAACGCAGAATGACATCGATCAAAAAAATAATTACGGCGCCGCAAATGGTCGGACTAAAGATCGGACAGGATCAGGATCCTGTCAAGATTTTGTCAGGATCCTGATCCTGATTTTTTTCCGAAAAAATCAGGTTTAGGAACCTGGTCAAATCAGGATTCGAATCCTGAAAAATCCTGGTCCTGATCATTCCAAAATCCTGATCCTGATTTTTTCAAAATTCCGGTATCTAGGTCGGACCCATTGAATTGACATCGTCAGACAGCAGTTCTTCTTCAAGCGAAGAGAGCGTTGAGCCCGAAGAGAGCGCAAAACGGCGTAGATATTCAAAATTGGCACTTATAAACATGAAAATAAAGACGACGACAAATTCAGTACCACCGCGGCCAAACCGCGCAGGAAACTGTGACCAATTGGCACACTTTTGCCATATGGAAATTTACAGAAGGACAATGCAGAGGTAGTATAATAATGCCAAACATATGTGCCATTGGTTAACCTATTATGCATATTTGCTAACAGAGAATGCCAAACGACTTGCGGAAGAGACGACTGCCAGGATGTCAGGGAAGATCTGTACCTAATTACTACATAATTTGTATAAATATAAAAATAA
This sequence comes from Heterodera carotae, assembly GCA_024500135.1. Taxonomy (NCBI): domain Eukaryota; kingdom Metazoa; phylum Nematoda; class Chromadorea; order Rhabditida; family Heteroderidae; genus Heterodera; species Heterodera carotae. Next base: position 10,985 of record JAKKIK010001736.1, on the reverse strand, counting down.
ATGCTTTAAGGTTTCATTTTATAGATAAAATTAAACGAAACACTTTTCAATTTTATTTTTAGAATTGCTTTTAAACAAAGGGAAACATTTACAAAATGCAATTTAAAAACTTCAAGCCTAATCAGAAAATCTTGCTTCTTTTTGGATTAAAATGCATTTACTTATTTAAGATTCCAATTTTTATGTTTTTTTTCCTTTAAAATATTCAGTTGTGTTCAATGGGCAAGTCGAAATTTTTGTTTACTTCGTTTCTACGCGTCGATGCGATGGAAATGTGCAAGGACATGCAAACTTTGCATTCCGATTCAATTGCGATAAAAAAACTTATTTTGTACAAATAAATCGTCAAAAAAATCATTTATGTAAAAATATTAACTTGATATAATCGGCTGTTATCAGCTCTTTGTTGGCCTTGGCCAGCAGCGCCACCGATGGCCGATTGTTGGCCATCCAAATTTAATTAAGTGGAAATGCAAAAATGATTGGTAAAAAACAACTTTAAAATGTTGAAACCCACAAAATAAGTGTGTGTTAAACTGAGTAGCCGCCCTGGTGAAGATAGAATTGCCAAGATTGGGGATCATATGTCGGCGATGGTTCAATTCCCTCCATTTATTCGATTTTTCTTTTAACCACAATCAATTCTTGCGCATGCCTACGTTAAATGCTGTGGCAAATATGGGCATATGCATTTATATTTTTTTTAGCAAAATTCTTAAAAATGACCGCATTTATTGCTAATCTCCCGCTAATATTATTGCTGAATATCTTTCCATTTTTGGCAGAGGCCGGTGGGGGCAATGGAGACCGAGTCTTCAATTCAAAAATGGCAGATCCGCTGGCCTCTGTTTCTACAATAGCAAATGAACAAATGATCATCAAAAAAGGTTCGTTGGCCGATTTGTTCGAAATGGAAACGAACAAAAAGAGACAAACATTGGTCGAACTGATGGAAATGGACAGCAGCATTAACGCAGAAGAGATTGATGAGTTTGTGCGCGAAATGAGCGAAAATGAGCAACTAATTGAAGCAGTGTTCGAACCTCAGCAAAATGTCCAAAAAGTTCAGTTAAAGAAAAGACCGTGGGTTCGAGTCCCACTAGGGGGTACCGATTTGATAAACCTTTTTTAAATTAAGGAAAAGGAAGAAAAAGTGGTGGTCATTCATAACGGAAAGAAACTGGAAGAAAAATATGAACGCTTTCAAACGATGAAAAAGAATGATCCGGCAATGAGCCAAATAATGGAAAGACTTTCATCATTTATTAAGGAGGTAAAGTCAGGTGAGAAGCAGGCGATTGATTACTCAAATTGTATAGTAAAACTGTTGAAATAATTGTAGGACGAATTTTGGATGTTCGTTTGAATGAATATTTACGTTTCGTAATACAAATTTTGGCAAAACGACAACAAATTCCACTATCAGAAATTGTGCCAATAAAAAATATGAGCAAAAAGCGAAATGTGGCAGAGTTGATGAAACTATTTTTGAAGCAAAAGCCGGAAAATAAACAGAGAAAGGTACAAAATGGAGACAAAAATGGACAAAATGGAGACAAAAATGGACAAAATGGAGACAAAAATGGACAAAAGAGCAATTCGAAGAATGGACAATGGAGGGACAATAACAAACGAATGCTGCAACTTATGCTTTCGGCGGTGGACAACAACACAACAAATTGCACTACTAAGCTTGCAAAATCTAAGCTAATAAATCATTTATTTTTTTATTTATTTCATTAAATCTTTAAATAGTAGAGTACCGAAAACCGGGCATTTTGAGCCAACGAAACCGAAAACCGGGGGTACCGGTTTAAAGTCGACGATGAACTAAAACTGATTTTTGAAGGCATCCAAAATTACTAATTAAATTGACTAACGATGGTAAACCCTTACAATTTTCAATTTTCATTTACTTTTTTAAGTAGCGCAAAAGAAGAGAAAAAGGCGAAAGAAGCGCTTCATTGAATTTGTTGCTGTCATGTTAGCCTTATTTACAATAGGCTTGGCCTGTCGGTTGGTTTATGACATTGTCAAACTGACACCTGTTTTGATAAGCCACGCGAGGACAGCAATGGCATCTGTTAAAGAAATTATGAACCAACACAAAGGTATATTTTTTAATGGCCGAATATTGTTTAAAAAGTTCGGATCCATATTTCATCTAATATTATAGAAGCACATAATTATATTGTATTTTCTTGAGGGTGGGGGTATGCTTCTATTTATCGAGCACAAAATTTCTTAAAATCATAAAATTCCGTCTTACCTTTTATTAATTTTCCCAGGACCGCTGTTTTTCAATATTAGAGGGCACGCTTCAAATGGGTAGGGGAATAGGCAATTTGAAATTGGATTAGAAGTTTGGTCGAGAAGCATCGAGACGGCCATTTATGGTTATTTGTTTAATTTTATTTAAGAAGTGGACTATTCTAGTCGTCAACGGGAAATCCCCGTCCCCGATTAAACAGAGGATTCCCGTCCCCGGATTAAGCGGGGACCCCGAATTCCAACTCCAATATTCGTCATTGTTAAGTTGTGAAAGCGTTCTCTGAGATTCCGGCACAAAAATTAACCAAGCTGAATGCGGATGTTCCTGACTGTCCGATTTGCTTGGAAAATTATGCCGTAGGGGAAAATGTTCGAGTTCTGCCGGCCTGCCAGGTGAATGAATTTCGCGTTGGGTCAACGAACACAAATAAAAGTATTTGTTAATTAAAAAAATTAAACAAATTCTAACGCTTTTTTTTTACATTTCGAATTTTTAAATTCATTAATAAGGATGTTTTCATATTTAGCATCAATTCCATTCGGATTGCATTAAATTATGGTAAGACAAATTTATTTTTATCAAACGAAATATCCGTTTTTGCTAAGGGTGGACAATAACAATAATTGTCCATATTGTCGTGCACAAATTGTCGAAATTTCAATTGGAAAAGGTTTGGAAAAAAATTATTTGTTTAATTAATTTTATTTAAAAGCCAAACAAAGCGAATAAAACACAACGGAAGCCAACGATCAAAAGTGGCCAACCACCGAACTCGAAAATGGATTTATTTTCTATTTTTAAAATGTGATTGAAATTTTCTTCAGATCGACATTATTTGCGTCTTTTCAATATAAAATCCAATTCATCTCTATTTTGAATTGAGGCTGTTTGCAAGATAAGGTCCCCATTTAATAAGCCCAATTAGCCATAATAACAAAAAAGAAAATAGGTACAATATTTAGATATAAATTAATATAAAAAATGAAATTATACATATTTTTCTCCTCAATATTCCCCTCCTCCCTGGAACTAAAATAAAATACGATGGCAAATTCACCAAGAGTTTTCGACGACCAACGGGAGTAGTATTGTACTATTAGAGGCCATAAATTTTAAATTTTTGTGCATTGATATTTTTATAAAATACAATTACTTTATAAGGGTAAATTTTTAATTTTATAAGCGAATTACATAATGTAAAAGGAGTAAATAAAATACATATAATATAATATACATAAATATAGTTAGATTATGTTTTACACAAAATCAAAGGCACTTCATTTTTTGTGCGAGTTTTTCAATCCAATGACAGCAAGTATTTCAGTGATCAATCATCATTTGACTTAATGAGCGAATTTATATATTATTTAAAATAACCTATAATTATCATAAATTATTTATTCAATTCAAACCCTTTATATTCATTTCTCCATAGTTTGATGGTAGAAAGAGAAACATTCAATCGTTTTGCAATTTGAGCTTGAGACATTTCTGGATGCTTTTCTTTAATTTTATAATATTTTCTGACTATTTTAAATCTTTCGTCTTTTGTATAATTAATTTTGCCTAAAATACAAATTAAAAAATAAAATGATTATTAGCTAAACGCACTTTTCAGTCCAAATTTTTGTTTCATATATAAAAGTCTTCTTTCACTTATCCCCAATTTTGCAGCGATTTTCAAGTTCGTTAATGAACTATTTTCTGCTTTGAGTTTTAAATATTCTCCAATAATGTCGCGCTTTTGTTCATTTTCTTTTTCTAAAATCTTTAATTTATTGTCAATAAATCGCTAAATATTCTAGGAAGCTAAAATTTGTTACTTTTCAAATCATAAAACCATTTATAAATAGAGTTACGAGAATCCAATTTTTGCTAAATGAATTACCATAGGCAAATTGTTTCTTCCATTTGTAAATCGATGTACGGCTCGTGCCAATTTTTTTGGCAATTTTACCCTCAATTTCTTCGACCTTTTTATTTGAATTTCTCTTCTTTCTAAAATATTCGTTTTTTACCCATTCAAATTTGTCAATTAGAGCCCTTTTTTGGGCATCGCTATAAATTTTCTTTCTTTTTTCATTCTGATCACTTGTAGATTGATCATCAGTTTCTTCAACATCTGCTTCATCATCACTTTGTTCTGTTTTAATAGTGCCATCGGGAAATTCTTTCTCATTTTGGTATTTAATTCGTTCGTCGTCGTATTTTTCTAATTTTACCGAATTTTGTCCGAATTTACATTTTTCACTGACCATTTGATCATTTTCATACGGTTCCTCTTTTTTTACGGCATTTAATAAGCATTTCCCATGACTTTTAATACAATTTCTTTGTCCATCATCCCCGCCGGGTTCACATTTTTCCAATTTAATTGTTGCTTTAAATTCTTCCAATTTTGGCACATTATTTTCATTCCAAAGGTCACTAAAAATGTCATCATCTTCTTCAGCTAAATCAACAGCTGTTGCTGATAGAATATAAATAGTGAAAAAAATAAACTGATTAAAAATATTGTCCATTTGAAATTGTTCATTTCATCTAAATTTAATTTAATAATATAAATTAATGGATAAAATGAATTTGTCGATATTACTTTCCACAAGAAAATTGATTGGCAATCAATGGGAGCTGTGCATTTGTTTTTTATTGCGTCAATAATGGTTTATTGCCTCCGATTATTGCATATGCCTATTTCAAATATGGCAAATTCGGGTATTAGCTTCGGGTCCTTTTTCAAAAATGATTTTTATTTTTCTATTTTTTATTTATTTTTTTAATTTAGCGCAATCGTAAGAATTAAATTTATAAATTTCCCCTACTAAGCTTAATTCTGTTTTTTATAGTATCCAGGCTTCAGTTTTTTTTCTCGAGTTTTAGCGATTTGGTAGAAATGTGATTTGAATTAATTGTTGGTTATCGGCATTCCGTCCTTTTGAATTGACGCTCCGGGTGAGGTTCTAAAATACCGGACAGTACGGGCTAACGATTTAACCAAATGGCACCCGAAAAGATTGATATTGAATGAAAGATATTTATTTTGATATTTTGAATGAAAGATATTTATTGACACCAAGCGAAAGCACTGGTACCGCTCAACCTTAATCACCCATAATCACAAAAAACCTCAAAAAATATTTGCTTTAATGAAAGCGATTTTATACAATAAATTGAGTCTTACAAAAAAAACCAACTTGAAACGCGAATTGTCAATGAAATAGAACATACATAGATTTTAATATTTTAAGGGCCTCCTCCCGGATGCTTAGGGAGAGGGGGGGGGGGCTGTATTAGGGTTGTTCCGGGTCGAGAAAAATATCTGGTCGAGTTTCGGGTCGGGTAGGCCGAAAAAAGTTCGGGTCGGGGTTCGGGTCTCCAAAAGGACCGGGTTTCGGGTAACCCGGAACAACCCTGGGCTGTATAAAGAGGTCCTTGGGGATCTCTTACACAGCAAATATGTGTACATATAATATTTAAAAATTCATAGAGCTTTGTTCCACTTTTTTCTTCCAATCAAAGCTATTTCAGTCAGCATCAATCTTCTTCATGTAAATAATTTAATTTATAATTATTCATAAAAAAAACTTTTAAATCATTTATTTGTTTAATTAATTTTTACCCTTTTGAATTCATTTCCCCATATTCTGATGCTTTCAACACCAACATTCAAAATTTTTGCAATTTCAGCCTTGTTAAGTGTTGGATGCTTTCTTTTAATTTTATAATATTTGCTAATAATTTCAAGTCTTTTTTCCTTTGTGTAGTTTGTTTTGACTAAAATATGTATATTTTAAGAAATAAAAGTGTAAAAAAAAGCTGAAATAGGGGGATAAATTCATAAATATAAAAAGTTACATTAAAGTCGAGCCGTAACCCATAAGGGCAATGTTCGTGGGTCGGGGGGATTAGATAAAAGATCGGGCGGGTGTCGAGCAGTGATGCAATGGGTCGAGAAGAATTTTGAGTCCGGGTTTGAGTCGAAAAAAACCTCGGGTTTCGGGTTCGGGTTTGCGCCACTGGTGTCGATTAGGGAGTACGGCAAAACACACCTTTTAATCCAAATTTTTGTTTCCAACTCGAAAGTGTCGTCTTTTTTAGCCCAAGTATCGCAGCTATTCTACCATCGCTTAATGAACCATCTGCTTTAAGTTCTTTATATTTTTCTACAATTTCATGCTTTTGCTCTTCTGTGTGAAATTTTTTCTCTAAAAAATTAAATTTCATTATTTTTTAATCAAATTTGTCATCCTTACTTTTGATAAAAACTGTCACCTTGTAGATTCCCGAGCAAGCTTTTTGTGCTTTAACATACAATTTGTATCATTAGAAAACTATATTCTTTGATGTTACAGTTTTTAAAAAATTTCTGAGACTTAAGAAAAAAAAAACCAAAAATAGGGTTTTGTGAAAAGAACGGATAAAAGTGAATTTAATTAAAAAGTACAATTCTCATAGGAAGGGTCTGTCCGAGATGCAAAATTTTGGTAAACTCAAAGAAAAGATACCTAAGTTTCAAAATAGCAAAATTCAAAAATCAGTTTCTGTTCGTAAGGGTTTTTTTGGTTATTATACTTTGAACACCACTAATAAATATAGGTACAACAAAAAATCCGACATCCGGAGCTTTTGTCGATCCGACATTCGTTCTTTGACTTTCGGGAAATTAGATATTCGATGATTCGGTCCGGTAGCTATTTCCGATCTATACTGACGTTATTTCTGTGGCAATGCATTGTGACATAAATTTGATGATTTGGCCGGAGATTTTTAAGGAATTTATTGGTTAAAGATGATGACTTAATTTTCGTAGCCATTCGTTGGAATGATTGAGAGAAATGTTGAATTAAAATTCATTAAGGTGGCAGTTTTTATGAAAAGCACAGTACGCATAAAACCTACCGTAACCAAATTGTTTCTTCCATTTATAAATCAATGAACAACACGAGCCAATTTTTCTACCAATTTTAAATTCAATTTGCCTAATTGGTATATTTAAATTTGGGTTCAGCCTTAAATATTCTTTCTTCAGCATCTCAAATTTTTCAATTAAAGCTATTTTTTCTTCATTGCTATAAATATTAAACTTTTGGTTGTTAGGATCTAAATTTTAAATAAATAGAAACTTTTTCGTTTAAAATGAAAATTTAATAATTTTAATTTATGTACGTACTATAATTAAATTGTTTCTTCCATTTGTAAATCGATGTACGTCCTGTGCCAATTTTTTTGGCAATTTTATACTCAATTTCTTCGACCTTTTTATTTGAATTTCTTTTCTTGCTAAAATATTCGTTCTTTACCCATTCAAATTTGTCAATTAGAGCCCTTTTTTGGGCATCGCTCCAATAATTATATTTTCTTTTTTCTTTCTGATTAGATTGATCATCAGTTTCTTCAACTTCTGCTTCATCATAACTTTGTTCTGTTTTAATAGTGCCATTTTCGGGAAATTCTTTCTCATTTTTGTATTTAATTTGTTCTTCTTCGTTTTCTTCCAAATATTTTTCTTTTTTTGCTTTGAGTTTTAAATATTTTTCTTTAGTTTTACGATTTTGTTCTTCCGAGGAATTTATTGTTTCTAAAATTTTCTTTTAAAATTAAACAAGAATCAATTTGTTACCTCCCAATTTATAAAAAGTTTCTTTTAGTTATATAAAGAGTTTCGAGAAATACCCATTATTTGGCTCTATTTTAATAATGGAAAAACGGATTACCATAGTCAAGTTCAAATTGTTTCTTCCATTTGTAAATCGATGTACGGCTCGTGCCAATTTTTTTGGCAATTTTACATTCAATTTCTATAGGCGTTTTATTTGAATTTCTCTTCTTGTTAAAATATTCGTTCTTTACCCATTCAAATTTGTCAATTTGAGCCCTTTTTTGGTCATCGCTGTAAATTTTTCTTCTTTTTTCATTCTGATCACTTGTAGATTGATCATCAGCTTCTTCAACTTCTGCTTCATGATCATTTTGTTCTGTTTTAACAGTGCCATTTTCTGAATATTCTTTCTCATTTTGGTATTTAATTCGTTCGTCTTCGTTTTCTTCCAATTTTACCGAATTTTGTCCGAATTTACCCGAATATTTTTCATTGACCATTTGATCATTTTCATACGGTTCCTCTTTTTTTACTAAATTTAACAAGCATTTCCCATGACTTTGATTACTATTTCTTTGTCCATCATCCCCGCCGGGTTCACATTTCTCCAATTTAATTGTTGCTTTAAATTCCTCCAATTTTGGCACATTATTCTCATTCCAAAGGTCACTAAATGCGTCTTCATCTTCTTCAGCGAAATCAACAGCTGCTGCTGATAGAATACAAATAGTGAAAAAGAATAAACTGATTAAAAATATTGTCCATTTGAAATTGTTCATTTTAATATAATGATTTAAGTAATGATTTTTCTCCAATAAATATCAATAAAATTTCTGAAAACAGGAATAAACCTGAAAAAATCTTTTTTAAAAAATAAATATTTAATATTGCAATTATTTGATAATCTTCATTAAAATAACGATAAGCATAAGCTAACCAATTAGAGACAATTCCCATTAAAGTTTAAATAAGGAAGATATTGTTTTTTTTTTTGCAATGCATAAAATTGATGTTTTCGTTTTTTAAATTATCTCTTCCCGAATGTCGGGGGCGGGGGGGGGGCGCTGACTTTAGTTTAGTGTCGTCATTAGCCACAATTTATTTAATATTAAATTTTTGTTTACATAACGTAATAATTTCGTTTGGTTTTCTGCGTAATGATGACATATCTTTTGTGGTGAATACCACTCACATTGAGCATCAGAAAAATTATAAAAATCAATTTAAATGTATTTAAAAATCGATTTAAAAGAATTTAATTTTATTTCCTTATTTTTGACTTAAATATGTATAAAACAAAATATATGACTGCCATTTTAATTTAGAGAAAAATGTTTCCAATTATTATCTTCATTAGTGCATTATTGTTAATCCAAAAATTAAATTTTGCTAAGCAATTCAAAGTCACTGAAGAGGCCGAAGAAAATAATGCAAATTACGAAAAGCAACGCGAAAAAGGTAATAAAATAAAAAATTAAATTGAAAAAGGTAAATTTTTAGATAATTGTATGAATTTTGAATATTCATCTAAATTCTACAGAAGTCTGTCTTTTCAATCGCGAAAGGACGGACAATGGAAAACAATTTTTGCAAATAAAAACGACGAATTGGGAAATGGCGGATTTGGAAAGGCACAATTAATTGTTTATTTTACTAGAAAATATTAAATAATTTATTTTTGGACAAATGGTAATACATAATAATTGATTAAATAAAGAAAATCCAAATTAGACAAATCCATTTTTCTTATTTTGCCTAATTTTTGAAAACATTCCATAAAATTTGTCAGGTTTATGCCGCATTTGTTAAAAGCGTCGATGGGGCGCATGGAATTCCCATAAATCGATGCTTGGCGGTAAAAGAAATTCAATTGGGTAGTGGAAGTGCAAATATTTCGAGCAAAGGCTTTCGAAATTCAATAAAAGTGCTGAAAAAAATTGAAAATTTAGACGAAAACAAAAGGAGGCATTTGTTGAAAATTTACGATTAGTAAGTTTGATTTCCAGTAAGCTTTCTCTGTTTTTATGGAGCTTTTCCTGACGTTGGTGCCTTAAAAGGCCCTATCCAAAAAATTAATTGCAAGAAAAAAGAGAAATCGTGCAAATTTATATTTGGGTGACTTTTTGTCGCTCGAGTTATCCCCGAGTTGATCTGATACGAATTTAGTCCGGGTTTTGTTTATTTGAAATTTTTATAAACCTAATTTTCGAAAAAAAAATTAATTTACATTCATTTAAAGCGGAATGATCGGTAACAAAGAAATGAGAACAAAACGGGCAGTAATCATAATGGAAAAGGGCACTGTTGGGTTTGATCAACGCTTATACAGCAGTGATAACAATGTTCAAAAAATTGTGCCAATGATCCGACAAATTGTTCAGCCAATTAAAGAAATGCATCAGGGTAATAATAGCTGGGATAATTTAATAATGTGATTTAAATGCTGAAATATGCAGGTTACCTATATATTGTAACTCAAAAAACGGCCAAAATAGGTGAGTGATAAAACACACCAAAAGCCCATAACAGGAAGCTAAAAATGCCAAACTTTTTTTCAAATCTTGGATAAATAATTGCACATTTAGTGAACCAGTCTATCATTTAAGGGACTAAAGCAAACATAATTTTCTGAGATCGGCGACCCAATAAAGAATAATGAAAATTTTTAATTGCTCGTCAACAAAAATTGTTTCCACTTTTACAGTTGCCATGCATTTGGATGTGAAGCCGCATAATTATTTGTACGTGCCGTCTTCGTCTGCTGCCGCAACTGTTAACGACAATTTGGATGAATTAAATGCGGCTGATCAGGCGGAGGAGACGGAGCTGCTGAAATTGATCGATTTTGACGGTGCAGAACCAATCCCCGAAAAGAGAAGCTGGATATTGTGGCGCCGAAGGCTGGGACGGCACAGGCTGGCGGATCGCCGAAAGAAGCCAAAAAATCAGCTCACTTCCCCGATGTATTCGAGTCCCGAAAATTACAGAATTGTTCGCGGGGTCAGTCAATCATGGCATATGATTTGTTCAAAAATCTTGGCACAAAGGGATTCAGGCCCGTAACCAGGGGGGGGGGGGTGGGCGGGAGTACTACCCAGTCTAGCCTCTGATAAA
>JAKKIK010001735.1:0-14539 GCA_024500135.1 Heterodera carotae | reverse complement strand
ATACCAAACAAATATTGGGCACCGAACTTGGCTTGGACGACGAAACATTGGCACGATTAAAAAACGAAAATGCCATTGATTATTAACATTTTTTTTTGCTTAACTATATTTTCATTCCAGCCCTATTTTCTTTAATTGAACCCCAGGGGCTTGTATTAAAATAGTAAATTCCCTAAAATGTTCGGGTTTCCATAAAAATGAAAGATATTGATGAAATTCACAACGAGATAAAATATTAATTTAGGTTCATAAATTTTATGGTACCTAACCCTTTTACCCAGCATATCAAATCCCGACCCGAAATTATTCGACATGAGCGGATCCCGGAACTTTAAGTCCGAATTATAGTTTTGACTATCGTTTTCGGCATCCGATAACATCCTTTTTCAATTTGAAAAATTGGAAGTTGTGTGTATTTGTGAATTTAAATTCCAAAAAAGAGCCCAAATAGAGAATGGAAATCAGAGAAAAGATTATCAAAACTTAGAAAATAGTGAGGAAAAGCAATAGGCAGAGAAATTTGTGTCTGTCCGTAGACTGGCTTTAAATTATTTATCTCTGGTGAAGAAAGCAAGACCATAACTCTCCTTAAATTATCTATCTCTGCAAAAGATTCAATTTTTTTTTCTCTGGCTATCGATTTAATGGATGGAATGAATGCGATGAACACTGACTGCCACAGCATTACTCTGGCGTTGATTTCTCGACGTCCGCCTATCGATTTACGGAAGAAATCTGTTAAATTATTTAAATCAATAGAAGCTATGTGTTCGGGTTTCCAATCATGTTTTTGATTCAAATGGTTCCTTAGCCGTCACAATTTCTTTAATTAATATTTTCTTGTGGACTCAAAAGTATCTTGCTTTAATAAATTCGATCTAGGAATATCATTCGAGTCCCTAAGTATGAATTGTTTGAAATTTTATGGGTTTAAAATAAAATGATAAATTTTCGAAATTCAAATTCGAGTTAGGGTTGCGCGCAGCGCCATTGAAAACACCCAAATGATATACAATTCAGAAATATTCAAATAAAAGAATTAAAAATGTGTTTAAAAAAGACACTTCATCAGTAGGGCTGGACATTTTATGCAAAAGCATTTTTTTCCTGGATTCTACATGGTCTAAATAGTAAGAAAAAATATCTTCTTTTTGGTATTTGCGTACAAAAGTCTGGACTTTTTATTTGCATATTTCGGGTTTTTGTGCATAACAGGGACCAGGACTCCCGAACAACACTGCACTGTCGGATTGTCCACTGTCGGATTTGGTATTAATTATACTATATTGGGGTCCTTATTAAACAAATATTGCAATAATCAAATATCCCCAAATAAAGAAAATACCCAAACCATTGCATTTTTTTAATAATTAAATTTTCATATATTATAAGCCCTTTGAATAAACAAATCTGCGATGAAGTTATCCATGTTATTAAATCTTTGCAAATATGCATAAAAAATAATAAATAGCTAATAAAGCGTACAATTTTTTAAACATTAGAATTTGCCACCATTTTACAATACAAATGAAAATTGCGTTAAAATAAAATAAATATTGCATTACTTACAACTTACTCTATGTACTTATATTAATGAAAAGGTACAAGCTAAAAAAGATAAATAAAAACAATCAAAAATTGAAATAAATAAATCAATAGGTATTGACATTGCGGTTTTACTGGATGCATTCACCATACAAGACGGAGAACCAATTGAAAGTGCGCATTAAAAAAAAGTTACTAAATTCAATACATTGTTAAAAATTAAAAAAGTTTAACCCATGCTTAATGAAAAATTTTTTAACACTTAATCGCAAAAAAACATCAGGTATACTAAATAATTCTAAAAATTTTTAAGATAAAATAGATAAGATAAAATGTCTCTTTAAAAAAATAAGATTTCATCCAATTGTCGCGAAGGAATTCAGTCTTTACTCAAAAGTTAAATAGATTAGTATTTCAAAAAATTATTAAAATTGATTGCGATATTAGACAAATCAGACCCAAAGGACGAAACGAAAAGCGCAACAGAATTCGTTGCTACCCCATAGCGCACAAGAAAAATAGAAAAAATTCATTGTAACAATTAATTACAATAAAATGCAAAATTTTTTTATTAGATTTTAAACTTTAAAAAGGATAGGTAATATTTAATAAAAAAAATTACACAACTTTTGTTTTTAGTTTAACAAGTTTAACATTGCTGGCTTCTAAAAAATGCAAATTAATTTTAATTTACCACATAAAAATAATGATAACTGAAAATCATAATTTCTTCTGGTATAAACTTCTTTTTTAACTCTATTACGCTTTTAAAGATGGCAGAAAGTATGAAACAACGAAAAAAAAAACTTAATTCAAATGGAGAATATTCCGTATAATTTATGTTTTGAGAAAAACCCCATATTCATTTAAAAAATGTTAGACCAAAGTAAAACGAACGAGAAAGCCAAACAAAATGATCACAATAATAAAGAGTTGGTAATTTGCGTCGCTAGAAAAAAGTAGTGCCACGAACCGGGACGAGAAACAACGAATTATAAGGAATCCATAATTCGACAATTGGGTACCACATTATATTCGAAATAAAAAAATAAATTTATAGTTTAAACTTTTGATGAACATTTTTAGTTAATTTCAAAAAAATATGCCTGTGGCATTTTTTTATTACATCCTTGACAAGCAACTCATTGAAAAAAAAAAAAATTTAAAATTTGGAAAAAATAAGTAATAATCGATCCCCAATTAATTAATCCAAAATAAAAAAAAATTAAATCTGAAAAGTGCTATAAAAGCAATCAGGACGAAATTTTTATAAAACTATCAAAAAATGAGCAACTGCCATTGGTTGAACAAATAATTGGATTGTATATTTTTATTCACGCTATGGTTAGCGAGATAATATAAAAATTCACACTTCAACGAATTTATGCAGTTTAAAATTGGTATACAATTAGAATAATTGAGAGGCATGCCATGCAGTAAAATTGTAAATTTTAATTAAAATATTAAGTAAACTTAAATGTTTAAACGCATTTATAGAAAAAGGCAATATTTGAAAGGAAAAACGTAACACGAAAAATTTCCAAATAACATTTAGTGATTCGACATGATAAAAAAATAACGAATAAAAACATCGTGGCATCCAGACTATAAATGTCAGTGTAAGCATTGTCATTTATTGAAATGTAAATAAAAAATGATATATAATAAATTGAAAAATTCATATTTTAACCCGTGCATAGGGTCCTTAGGAAATCAAAAATCTTAAATTTCATCAACATTTTTGAAGACTATACACCCAATAATCATAAACCAAATTTATTAACATTAACAAATTATTTACTTTGTCACAACGAATTGTGTCCATTTCTAAATCAGTGCCATCGAAAAGAAAGACTGCATTACAAACACCAATGCGATTGCTTTTTTAATAAAGATAAGAAAAATATAATAAACCAAAAACAAAGAACGCATAGAAGCTTGTAAAAGATATTTTTGAAATAAAAACTTTAAAAAATCCAGCATTAATAAAAAGGACCTCAAAAAATGAAAAAAAATCACGATCATGAAAATAAATTATAAATTGAGAATTCAAAAAACTGTGCCGGCATTAAAATTCGTAACGCGGTTTTACAATGAAATTTAATTTTTTAAACAAATTAAAATTGGGTTTCTTTAGCCGGAATAAAAATTATAATATTTTAAAAAATTTATTCAAAGACAACTTAACATAAATTAAATTGTATTTAATAAAACAAAATTAAGACAAGCTTATACAGTAGTTTGAATTTTGAATTAAACGTAATTCTGGCCAAAAGAATTGGCACAACAGAATAGTAATTGAAATAACCTCCAGGGACGTTTACACTCAACAATGCAGTCACATATTCAAAGCGCTCCAGTTACTAATGAATTTTGCTTGAAATAATTATTTTCTCTAATATTATAATTGTGAAGTAAACTTGATAAATATATATATTCAAAATTAAGTGGTAAAAACTTCTATAATGCTATTAAAATAAAAACAGCATAAAAATTGCTAAAAAACAAATTTACCGTCATTCGTCCTAATACAACAAAAAATATTTTATAAGATATTTGACCTTTAATTAAATTTAAAACTCTTTTTCTTATCAAATTTATTACAATGTAATTAAAATTTCCTTTATATGTTTAATGCCATTAAATTTGGTTAATATTCAAAGAACCTAACAGGAACATTCTAACGATAAATAAAAAAGAATCATTTTATAATATAATACTATCTTAAAAAAAAAATACATAACACCGAATAATGAAACGATATCTAATGTTTATATTTGCTATATTTTCTTCAATGGTCAACAGAACATCGTAATGTTCAAGGGATACGTGCAAGTAAAGTTTATCTTTTTATAAAAATTAAAATTTGTGATAAAAATTAATGACAATATAAAAAAATATATATTATTAATTTAAGTGATATTTTCTACCTTTGGCTAGAGCATATACCTAAAAAAATGAAATTGTACATTTTTTATACTATTTAACAAAACTGATAATCAACTTGTTACATTACGACAAATGTTATTTTAAAAAGGCATTTACTGTAAGAAAAGGCAATAGAAAATCAAATGTTTTTAATCAAGAGTTTGGAAAAAAAACATCTAAGATAATTAATATAAGAGGCAAAAGATACAAGATCTATAAAATTATATATATATATAATGTTGCACCCGACATGAACAAACATTGGAGATTTTTGACTGTTAATGTCGTCAAAAAAATCGCCAATGTTCGTTCAATATCGGGTGATTTTAAATATGGGTGCAACATGTATAATAAGAAAGTAATTCAAAGACACCTGGACAAAAATTTTAGTTGAATAATTTATTTTTGAATTTCATCTATTTTCATGCCATTGCCTCTGGAAGCATAAAGTTCACGAAAAAGTTCCTTCGCGATCTCGTCAGCAGTATTCGGTATAATTTAATCATGTTAATCGTTTGCTGTACAATGTTAAGTTAATGAAATTTAAATAATTTATGACCGAAAAAACTGTTAAACAATTTCATTTTATTCACAATTGAACATCTCAAATGGTGTAAATTTTTTTAACCAAATACTTTCTAGGGCACTTAAGCTGATTTCTAATTAGCGAGTTCTCATATTTTTACAAAAAACGGAAGAAAACTTTAGTTATGTCAAAATAGTAATTAATTACCAAAAATTAATCATTTAAATTAAAATTGACCTAAACAAACATTATTCTTGCTTACCTTCCAAAATTAATTATGATAGAAAAGGGATGGAGACATAAAGGCGACAATAACCTCAAATTAATAAAAAAAACTTTTATTATATGCAAAACCAAATAAAACCGGTTAATACAATTTTTCTCAAATTATTATGACCTTTAAAAGTAATGATAACAACCCATGATAAAGAGATTTGATTCTTAATTCTTTTATCATAGAGTTTTAAGAACCGACCTTTCACTGGCAAATTGTTGTCTGACCTCATGCTCACTTTTTCCTTAGTTTATCTATCTCTGCGCACTAGTACATCTATGTTTCTCTATCTTATCGATCAAACGGATGACAATGACTGCTGAGTTGGGGTGAACACAGGACTTTGAATGAAAACCTCAAATTTTATCTTCGTAAGTAGCCAGCCATAAATATATACATTGATACAGAGCCTTATTGGCCTAATTTGTATGATTTTGTACTTATTTCATAACTTTTTACTTATCCTTATTTTCGCTTTATTTTTATGGATTCCAGATAAAATTCTGGCTTAATTTTTAATTTTTTTTTGAAACGGTTTATCAAGAAAATTCCAGACAAGAATTTCCATTTTTTTCTCCTAGGCAATGCTAAAGGCAATGCTGTTTCAATTCAATTTAGCATTATTTCACTTAAAGTAGCACTGTTTTAAAGATTTCATCGGCTGAAATTAAATTATATGCGACAAGCAAAGAAATCGGAATCTGTCCCCACCCAGCTTCAGGATAATCGATAGTCAACAAATTAGCAGATTCTAAATTTATCTAACAAAGGAGAGTGGCCAGGTGTCCGTGGGACTTCGGAACGAGACTTGGTGCGTGGATAGTGTCGCAAGCGACTGTCACTATTGTGACAAAACAGGGAAGGGGGGGACCCGCGCAGAGGATGAAGGTCGGGAAAGGAATGTGCCCACCCGAGGGAATGTGCGAGAAAATGAATAAGCTCGCGGGGCTAATGTGATCAGAGCGAGGGGAATTGATGGAAAGGAATGACGAATGAAGGGGGGAATGAAAAAATGTGCCGCCCGCAATGGATGGGGGTTGATGTGAGCAAATTGTGAGCGATCGGGTAGATTGCGGACAAAACAAAGAGATGGGATGGAATGTAGGAATAATGCCAGCGGTGGTCTGCAGTGATCAGCCCCAATTCCTTTATTGTGATCCGCCCACCTATAGTTGATAATTTTACACCATTTATTCATTTATTTATTGTAAATTGTGCTTTGCACAAATTGTGTTTTTTCCCTACCGCGGTGGGTTGGGATTTTCCGGGATTTCCCCCATGGGTTGGAGTCCCTCTCTTGTGGGGCAATATTATGTATATAAAAATTATTTGTATATTTACTTGTCGGGGTCAAAATACATAAGTCCACATAAACAAAATGGAATGTGCCTTCAAACAGCCGAGAAAATTGCTACTTAAGGAACGAATGTGCAAGGTTTAAAAATGAATGAATATAAAATCCTATATAATAAAAAAGATAATTATTTTGAAAAATAAGAAAATTAAAATATAACATAAAATAAAACCAAAGCAAAAATTACAATATTCAAAAAAGAGGAATAACATTGAATTAAAAATCACTAATCATACATATGCCATATTTAAGTGGAAATAAATCCGTAAAATATCGGAACTAAAATTTTTCTTAATAAATAAAATTAAAATAAATGAAATATAAGACAGATAGAAATTTACAAAAAAAGGCGTAATTGAAGATGAAAAGCGGCGAACGAATTTGGATGACGTGGATGCTTTTTAAATAAAAAAAGATGGGACCAAACAAACCATTTCATAAAAACATAAGATTCTTAAAAAAAATTTTTTATAAAAGTAAACAGAAGATAAAGTCTAAATACTATAAAATAACAAAGTCGTTTACTTCAAAACATTTGGATTAGTAACCTTAAACTATAAAAATTAAAATTAAAAATTAGAAAGAAATTTTCTAATAAAAGACAAAGATTTCGAAAGAAAACCATTCAATTCAATCAAAATTATCTTGGCTTGTCCATTTTGGCAATACTTTAAATATTTACCGATAGACTAAGTCGTCCGTTTCTCCTAGAAAAAGGGGATATTTGTAATTTAAGGGCCTGCGAAATGAAAATACGGGTCTGCGCATAAAGAAGGAGGCTGCGCTTGCCCTCAGCAAGGTCTTTGAGGAAAGGGCGAAGCTCAGTGAGCTTGTCGGCAGACTTGTGTATCAAGCTTTAGCGGTAGTGATTGGCTCTGTAAAATAAATAAATGTTTTTCAATTAAAATTTAACAGCATAAAAAGCATTAAAATTTGGGTAAAATAATTGATTTAAGACTATAAAAACAAAATTTAATTCCAACTTTATGAAAGATAATTATTATAAAATAAAATGCAATAATAATGCATAAAATGATTTAAAATTAATAATCATATCTAACAAGTTTACTTGTCTTATACTGTATCTAAAGAAAAATATTTTGTGCAGAGAGAAGAATTGCAATGAACAAGTGACCACAGCAACAGGGCGTAACTATATAAAGAATTAATGAATATCACGAGACTCTTGATAATAATGGTAAACCTTCTGCTCTCCTGATCGTAAAACTCAATTATAAGCATTTACTGAATTTAATCAAAATTGACGTTAGAATAAATTTTGATATTCTCATATTATCTACATAATTTAAAACCAAATCTTACATATATTGGATTTAAAAAAATTATGTTGCTGGCAATAAAAGCATATTAAGAAGATGTTCAATATATAACACCACATTATAAAAATATTAAATTTAATGTTTGTTATAGTTTACATTGTAATTATCCAAAACAGATCTTGTACTAATAAAAAAGCAGCTATGCAGTTAATCATAGAATTGTATAAATTTAATTAATTGTATTTTTTAAACTGAGTTCTTTTATATTCATAATTAAATGATAGTTTTCGAGATTGACTATATAAGATTTGACGCCTAAAAAAAATAATTATTTCATTCACTGCTTGTGATCAGAAAACAAAAACTATTTTTTGTTAGAAGAACACGTGATCGCTAAAAAATACATTTTAAAACAAGAAAATTTAGACAAATAACAAATTCTCTTGGAAATTCAAATGTTTACTATTTTTACAGGCTATACCATAATAATAAAATGAAGAAACACGATAAATATTTATATACATCACTCTGGTTGAAGTAAAACACCAGCAAACAAAGCCTCATCAATAATTCTCAATAAACTGGAACAAACAAGGAGCCCCGAGGGTTAAATTTGAAATATTTTGTGCTTAATCGTGTAATCGGTTATAAATGAAGGTGTAGAAAATTATTTTTAAACTTTAAAATTTCGTTATTTAAAGTAAAAAAGTAATTTAAATTAGAAAATGGAAAATTAAACCTCCATATATATGTACATATATATCAAAAAGAAAAGATTATTATGTTTACGCTTCATTTTTCTAATTAATGATCAGCTATTATTTATGGTCAAGAAACTATCTTTATTTTTTGAAAATAATTAAAAATACAGAAAAAATTCATGAATCCACTGAAAACAATAGAACTGTGCTGAATATTTACCTGTTTTATTGGTTAATACAGTAGGCAATTAAAAATATAATTATTATTTAGTTTAGAGCCAAAAAATACAAAACCTTAGCTTGGTTGACGATGGAATTCGACATTAATTTTCTATATTTATCAAAGTCAATAACAAATAATAAAATTAAATATTATTTAAACTGTCGCGAGAGCGCGAGTTCGACGCCAAAAACTAGAATCCTCAAAAAATAAATAGCGCCAAAAAAAATCATTAAAAACTCATAAATATAATAAATTAATTGATAGAAATAAAAATGAGTAATAAAAACGTAACGATGAAAGGACACAAAATGTGACGAATCATATGAATGTAAAATAAATTAAAAATAAAAAGGGCACGGAAAATTGTCAAATAATTAATCATAAATAAAACTAAAATAACAAAAATGGAAAAATGACTATTGTAAAGGAATGACATTAAAACTTTTAATAAAATGAAATATAATGGAAATGTTAAATCAAGATGATATTAAAATTCAATCAGCCAACTCCGTTACAGTGCTGCGCAGGAAATTGCAACAACTGCAATTAGTCAGTGTGCCGCGCAAATTGTTTCAACAACAAATCAAAGTTCTTCAAAAGTTTTTCATCAACTACCAATCAGTCAGCGTGTAATAAACAAACTAATCAAAAAACGATTTTCAAAAATAATTGTGATTTTCAACCAAACAGTGAAACGAAACGCCCCCGAAAGGCCCCGATACTTAAGCGAACGTGCCAAATACCCGAGACAGATACCAAAAGAAGAAGTCGCAAAAGCCTAAGTATATTTTTCCAGCATTTACCAAAAAGAGATTTTCAAGGCGTCAGACACGTCTGAATCTGAATCAGAAAAAATTGACCTTTTTCAATTTGTTCAAAATCGCCGAAAACAAAACCACGGTGCACGGAGACAGAGACCGCGCTAAATAATACCAAAAGAAAATAAAATCATTTAGCATAGCCCCATTCTACACCAATTTCACTTCAAAATATTACATTGACAATCGTTCAAGTCAGAACAAAATTTGAAAAAGAAAATGCAAATAAAAAAAAATTATCATGCAATTTTAATAGCAAGAAGCATTAAAATATAATGAAAATTAAGTAAATTTATTTATTGTAAAAATTCCTGAAAAGGGCAACGCAATAAGAAAATAAAAACATTCTAAAACTATCTATTTATATTATTTAAATAAGCAAAAAAATTAAAAAAATATCCTAATAATTAAAAATAACAATTTTAATTCCACAGTTCACCAAAAATTTGTGGACGAAATCGAACAAAAGCACTGAACAACGCTGTTCGAGGCAGCACTTAAAAGTTCGAATCGTAGACGAGCGCACAAGTGTGTTATCAGCGATCGACAAGGCACAAAGGCCCGGACACGGATAATAAATATGTTAGGTCCAAATTTGGTCGTCCAGAATAGCCTAGGTCGACAAACCGCGCTAAATAATGCCACAAGAAAATATAATCATTTAGCATAACCCCAATTCTACATCAATTTCACTTCAAAATATTACATTGACAATCGTACAAGTCAGAACAAAATTTGAATAAGCAACTGCAAATAAAAAAAATTATCATGCTATTTTAAAAGCAAGAAGAATTAAAATATAATGAAAAGTAAGTAAATTTATTTATTAAAAAATTCCTAAAAGGGCAACGCAATAAAAAATAAAAACATTCTAAAACTATCTTTTATATTATTAAAATAAGCAAAAAAAAATTAAAAATTTATCCTAAAAAGTTATCGAATGGAGATGAAAATCTTTTTAAAACAACTTACACAATAATAGTAAAACACCCTACCAGGACACCTTTTTTTATGATATTGCTGTTTAAAATTTCTTTACCATTAATTTTAATGAATAAATAGGCACTGAAAATGAGGTTAGAAGCATTAAAAAATTTTAATATTTTAACAGAAAAAAGCATCGGTCAAACAAAAAGATTTTTTGAAGTTGATGAATCTAATGAAATGGCATATGAGCAAATGAAAAATATCGCAGCCAATACAAGAAAAGAATAGAACTTCCTATTATATGAACCATTTTAACTTAATAATTAATTGTCTACATATTAGTTGAATAATTAAATTAAATTTATAGAATTAATTAATTACCGTCAGTCAGTTCGTTGTTTTTAAATTTTTAAAACTGACAAATTTTAATATAATAAAACTTAACCATCATTACGGCTAAATGCCCTAATCACAGGTTAGTTGGATACTTTAATTAAAAATTCGTTAGGCGTTATCATGCCAGTGAAGAAGAACACGAAAAAAAGACATCTTGTCAGGATAGTTTGAGATAAGTAGTCTAAAATTAATTTAAACTCATCAAAATATCTTTTTGTTATTAAGGTGCAGTATTTAAAAGGAAAAAACGCTTATTGAATTGTATTAATAAATATTAAATTAAATAGATTTAAAAAGTATATGCTACAAAATAAGGCTTAATCTTGTAGAGTTTACCTATTTATTTGGAAATTAATTTTTCAAATCATAAGTGATGTTCAGACGCACAATTATAAAGAAAATTGCATTTAAAGCTTTAGCTATTAAAATCTGTACAGCTGCAAATGCGCTACAGGTGAATTGATCGAGAACATTGATACGACTTAAAATTGATGGTTTAGTCAATTAAAATTCAAAAAGACTTATTTTGGCAAAAAATTTTGCAGTGCTTTAAATCTTCATAATTTTTCAAAGTTTTACAATAGTAAAATAAAGAGAAAACTAAAAATAACAAATAGCTAACTTATTTATAATGTGTTCAACTTAAACATAAAATAGTGAACTCATTTGGTAAAATGATATGTAATATTTCGTCTAAAACAGGTTGTTGTCAATTTTAGTCCACGTAGCACCGAATTACAATAGCCAATAAATATAATCACTAGGGTTGGGCAAGAACGGTTAACCGAACCGAAACCGAAACCGAAAACCGGACTTTTTGGGCCAAAAACCGAATCCGAAAACCGGGTGTCGGAAAACCGGCCTAACCGAAAACCGGGGTCCCAAACCGGTCGGTTTCGGTTTGAAAAATAGACCCCTAATGATGGGATTTTTTGGATAAATAATTGAAAATGCAAGAGATATTTTAAATCGAAGTAGGTTTTATCCGGGTAATCACAGTTTAGGAATTTTTTTTTCTGAAAATAGACCTTAAACCGGTTTCGGTTTTCGGTTAACCGGGTGTCGGCCAAAAACCGAAACCGAAAACCGGGGGTAGCAAACCGGCCTAACCGAAAACCGGGGGGACCGGTTTTAAACCGATTTGCCCAACCCTAATAATCACTACCAAATATTATACGAAAGGAAACAATAATCAATTGACAAAATTTTATTTTTAGTTCAAACACTAAACAAAATTTGAAAATTTCAGTCGATGACCGCCACGGAGTGTTTGTGTCAATTAAATTGTTAATATAATGCGGTAAAAGATCTATTATTAGAGATTGGGCGGAAAGCACTGATATAGGTAGTATAAAATTGATTTAAACTCATCAAAATAAATTGCATTTTTTGTTTAAATAAAACACTAAATTGCGCAATATGTCCATATGCGCAAAAAAAAGGTAAAAAAATATCCGTATAATACGCAAACCAAACTAATAAAATTGATTTAAACTTATCAAAATAAATTGCATTTTATTGTTTAAATAAAACGCTGAAATGCGCAAAATGTCCATATAAAAAGCATCCGTATAATACGCAAACAAAACTGTAAAAAAAAACTAAAACAAAGATATATGCCACCGTCGTGCACTGCCCTATTTTTTTATATAAAATAAAAAAACATAGCCCTTAAATTAAAACAATTAAAATGCGAATTTAAATTTAGAAATTAGGACTAAAAATCATTTTTTTTGTTCGACCGGAGATGAAAATCTATTTGAAAAAACTTCCATAATGGTTAAAATCGCAACCAGGGACCAGTTTTATGATATTGTTTTTTTTTGCTTTAATTTTTTACCAGTAATTTTAAAAAATAAAAAAGCACCGAAAATGAGGCTACCATATCTAATTGTGAATAAATGTAATTATAACAAAAAAGCATTCAAACAAGGTTTTTTGCTGATGACTAATCTAATGAAATGGGCATAAAAAAAGCTGAAAAATGATAATATGAATAGATAAATTTATTTACATTATGATCTTTCATTTCATTCAATTGCCGAGCTTTGTGATGAAATGTAAATAAATAAACAAATAATGTGCTATGTGTCGATTCGGGAACGTGATATCCGGCTAAAAAACACTGATTAAGAGTTAGAAAATAGCTAATATGTTATCCAATCATATTATTTAAAAGTAGACTAAAATTGATTTAAACTATCAAATTTCGGGTCGTGTATGCCATATGGACACACTTAAAAAGAATCAGCTTTTTGGCCATTTTTAGTTAATTTCAAAATTTTTTATTAAATCCATATTTAGTAACATTGCACATTGACAAAAAATTCACACAAATGACTTTCTTTTAAATGACGACATACATAATACATCAATTGCAGTATTTTATTTTCATTATTTTGAATATTCAGTTTATTTAAATTTTATTAACCGGCTATGAAATTATAAAAGAAAGTTCAAAAACTGATTTGAACGCACCCCAATAAATTGATAGCTAATTATTTTGTTTGAATAAAGCGCTAAATTGCGCAATATGCCCATATGCGCAAAAAAAATTAAAAGTATTATCAGATATATTGCAGGTCAATCAGAATTGCACCATGAAATTTTAAAAGTTCATTAACCCAGAGCATAAAAGGATATAACTCAAAAGGCAACAACATTTTTCAAGTGGATGCAGCCAAGGTGTCTATTTAAAACTTAAAAAGAAAATACACATAAAATATTTATAATCAGATTTCTTAATCAAGACAAATGTCAAAATAATTATAAAAAACTTTGATTGAAAAAATTAATTTATGCTAAAAACTTTTAAATTAATTAAGATTACTCATTTTAATAAATATAGATTTAAAAACGCCTCATCGTTAAGCAATAAAAAGGACTAATATTGAAGCACGTCTTTTTAAATATAATTGGTTTGTTTGCAAAAATTATAAGATTATTCAGGCCGGTCAGCTTTGCACTATAAAATTATAAGAAATAAATTCAGAAATTATAAAAAATATTATGTTTTTTTTCTATGCAATATCTAGCAACATAAAAACAATAAAAAATTCTAAGCGTTAAAACAATCATAAAAAATTGGGCAATCCACTAAAATTTCTGTAAAAAAATTGAATTTTCGTCAATGCAATACAACCTCATTCGTGTTCAGTAAAATGAATGGTTTCTTGTTGGCACTTACATAAAGCAGAAAGTTCGCTTGTCTTAAAATAATTTGAAGTCATTATTTCTTTAGAGTTTTTACCGTAACTCCGGGAAATAAAGTCCCCTGAGTCACTATTATCATGCCCTCCAAAAGGGGGATATTTCGGGGAAGGGGGGGGGGACTAAAAAGGGGATACTATTTTTGGTGGGAAGCTCTGTCTCGGAAGTACGGTAGCAACCCATTACCATCATCGCTATATATTAATTTTATTCTCTTTAAAGAAAAAAAAAGCGTTTGTTGGGAAAGGCATTGGACCCCAAAGTTGGCATGCTTTTTATAAAAGATCCATTCAAAATTTTATTCCTGAAAAAAGGCACTTATAATGAAATAAAAAATAAAATAAAACAAAAATTGAT
>JAKKIK010001734.1:0-14542 GCA_024500135.1 Heterodera carotae | reverse complement strand
TATAAGCATATAACAAAAAAAGTTGTTTTTCTTACTAATTAGACTACGTAGAATCCAGGAAAAAAATATGTATTTACATATTTTTGACAGCCCTATTAATTAGGAAAACAATGTTAAATTTTAAATACATCGTTTATATTCGCCAACGACGAAAAACATCGTTTTGTCGTTACCTTGCCCCGTTTTTATCAAATCATTTCTCTAGTACAATAACTATTTTATTCTCTCTGCCTTTGTAAAAAATTTTAACCAAAAATATATTGACAATTTAATCAAACAAATTCTCCAATTTCTTTTTTGGTGCTTTGGGTAAATCATTTTTGACATTGCACTTTTGTTGAACACATGAATAAATCATAAGACATATAAATCTCTCATTGTGAAGGCATTGTTTGATTGAATAAAATTTGCTTTTAATTGATTTATTTTTTATATTATTATTGTCGAAATTGATAATAATCATGAATAAGTCGCGCCTCAGCAAATTTTAATTATTAAATTAATTTAATTAATATCAAAATGCTTTTTTAACCTACCATATTTCCTCTAAATGTGAAGGCTCGGTCCTTCTATTTTTCAATCCTGGTCTAGGGGGGCCATCAAATAGAGGGGAGCCTTCAAATGGAGGGGAGCTTTCAAAAAGATGAAATACGGTATATGTACTTATGAATTTTTAAATTTGTTTTTGCTTATACTTTTAGAGCAATGATTTTGTTTCCATTTGTGTGCACTTTGCTTTTGAATTTACCATTTCTGATGAGTGAACAAAATAACAGCAACCCAGCAGCAGCACATTGTCCATCAAGAGCTGTTTTTAGCATTTTATTTACCCTTCTAAAGTAATTCTTTACCCATTTATTAAATTTGCATGGAAAAATGAATGATTACCACCTATTAGAACTTTAGGAATGGGGACAATGATAATCAAAAAGTATAAAAATGGGAAATATTTTTTTTAGATTTGGTACCAAACGAATTTTGAATTTGGACAACAAAAAAACTTTGGACGATCAGCGATTTCAAAAACAAACATTTACCATTTTGTGCAATGAGACAAATGATGGAAAGAAATATGAGAAGGATGGCGGTACAGTGCATGAACACAAAAATAGCGCTGAATTTTTGTATAAAAATGCGCAAAAATTGCGACACATTTTTTGCGCGGAATTAAGCCAAGGACAAAGCATTGAGAAGGCGGCAGAAATGGTTGGAAATCTGGCAATAAAATTGTCAAAAAAATTGGAGAATTTTCCAAAACTTTTACAAAATACACGAAAAGCTTGGAAAAAGTTTAGAGCAACAGGCAGCGACATAAAATTGGATGAAGAATCAGAAACAAATGAAAGGAAAAATGAGAGTTCCATGAAATTCACAACTGAAAACAAACTCATGGAACGTTTTTATTTGGGGGTCAACGCATTTTTCGTGGCTTTCAATGGTTACAATTTTGGGAAATTACAGTTTGACCATCCTTTTTTTCAGGGAATTACTGTTGAGCCAGGCCCTTGAAACTTTAAGTCTGTAAGCCAATTTCGACATTCTTGGTATCATACGAAAGATCGAATAGCAGAAGCTAAGTTAAAGACCTTCTCGAAAATAATTTAATTTATCGACTCGGTTTTATTAATTTTACCTTTGATCGATTAAGCGATTAGCATTACTTATCCCCATACACATATAAGTTTCATACGATACCAAAAATGTAATATTGGCGAACTAACAGAAAGAAATTGTCCAAAACCGTCGGCAAGATGTCACGTACCCTTGGTTAGGCCACCCCGATACCCTGGGACCGTCCGGGTCAATTATATCCGGGTTCGGGACGGGACGACAAATTCCGCCGTTGCGTTTGCCGGCCGCGACCTTAAATATTTAGGCAATTCTGCTGGAGTGAAAACCGTCGTTACTACTAGTCGAAGAAGACGAAGACATGTCAAACTTGTTTCGCGACCTCAACTTCAACTGGCCGACACACAAAACAATAATCAAAAAGTACGGCCTCAAATTGGCAGGCAAAAATTAAAATATTGCGCATTTATTTTCTTTGCCGCACTCATCGGATTGATTTCGGCAATTTATTTTGCGATGGAATTGTCACGAGAGCCAACAACCGCTGGCCTTTGGTGTGTGCTCAGCACCAACATTGCGGCATTTTTCATTTATGCCATTCCATTTGTGCAAAAATGTGCCAATTTCAAAAATTTGATGAGCCCTTTTCCTCCACATCAGCAGCGTGTTATTGAGCACTGATCATTATTTCGCAATGTATACCTATTTATTGTTTTGTGTCATCATTTGTTGCGGTATTTGAATGTAATTTTTGGTAGATTAGCAAAAAAGGGCATTTACAAAGTCCTCAACCGTGCCGATATTTTAAAATCTGAAAACTCGACTTTTTTAGTTTTGGTCGATTCCCGGTCAAAAAGCGGGAGTATCGTCCAGTTTTCTCCCAGTGCTGTTAAACCAGAACTGATCCCGGAAGCATTGTATTTCACTTATTTAAAATTTAATAAGTAATCATTGAATTGAAAAGAGTCTTTCTAAAACAGAGCAGAACAGAGCAATTCATTCCAATATAATTTATTTGTTTGTTTTTAGGAAATACAATTTATAAAATTTTTACAAAAAAAAATGTTTTATGAGGCTTCCGTTTTTTCGAAAATTAATGCTCTGAAGATTTAACTAAGTTTTCTGCTATAAAAAAAATAGTATTAACATAGAAACATTATGTGATTAGCTGATTAGGTACAATAAATGTACATAATTATTGGGATATCAAAGCATCAGGGAACAATAATTATGGGCCATTTAGAACTACCGTATTTTCTCTAATTGAAGCCCGGGGGCTTCTATTTTTCAACCCCCTTCTAGGGGGGCTTCAAATGGAAGGGGAGCATCAAATGGAGGGGGGCTTTTATATTTCAACTATTTTTTAAATAAAATATAACAAAAATTGAAGGTTTTTTAGTCAGTTTTCAGTCAAAAGTCTAAAATTTTCGTAGTTTCTACTAGGGTAGAGAGTAATCGGTTAACCGAACCGAAACCGAAACCGAAAATCGGCTTTTTGGGCCATAAACCGAAACCGAAAACCGGGTGTCGGAAAACCGGCCTAACCGAAAACCGGGGTCCCAAACCGGTCGGTTTTCGGTTTGGAAAAAAGACCCCTAATGATGGGATTTTTTGGATAAGTAATTGAAAATATAAGAGATAATTTTAATTTTATGAGACATTTTTGTTTCATAAATGGCCGAGTGGTTTTTTCAAATTAAACAAAAAAATTTGTTATGTGTGGTGAGCCTGGCGGTGTGGATAGGCGCCGTCAGGAATTTTGTTGCAAATTTAAACGGATATAAATTTGGCCAAAATTGTATAAAGGTGGCAAAACTTTCCGCGTAAATTTTTTTTTGCGCTGCTGTAAGCATGCGAAGACGCATTTGGCTTTGGGGTATATGATCAATATTTCCATCACTAATGATTAGGGATGGGATTATTATGTAAATACATATTTTTTTCCTGTATTCTCCATGCTCTGATAGTAGGAAAAACACTTTCTTTTTTGCATTTGCTTATAAAAGTTGGTACTTTTATTTACATGTTTTTACATATTTCGGGATTTTTCTACATATTACATATGTACATATTTTCTTACATATTTCGGCCTTTTTGGTACATATTTTAGGTTTTTGGGATTTAACAAAAATGCAATAAAATCAAAAAATACACCCTTAAGAATCGTTTTTTCAATTTTTAAAAAATGCACCCCTAAAAATCGAGTTTTTCTTATTCAAAATTCAAAAAGTTTATCAATTTTTTTTGGCTCGATTAAAATTCAAAAAAAACATATTTTTTTAATTAAATTCAGTGTATTTTTCGAATTTTTACCTATAAAATTAAAAAAAACTGCAAATATTGAAAAAAAAATTTTAATTTGCACCCGTAATTTTCGAGTTTTTTCTACATATTTTCAGGTTTTTCTACATATTTCATACATATTTCGGCATTTTTTAATACATATTTATTTACATATTTTGCGATTTTTCTTACATAAGTAATGTAACCGACTCTCTTCTGCTGGAAGTCCCATCCCTTTTAAGCATATTCCTCTCCCGCTTATCAGGGTGGGGCGATCTTAGTTGAGACGGAGTCATGGGACGGATTGGCCAAAATTGTATAAAGGTGGCAAAACTTTCCGCGTAAATTTTACGCATTTGGCTTTGGGGTATAAGATCAATATTTCCATCACTAATGATTGTTGCTTTCGTGATTTGAAATAATTCGTACGTAAAGACTTTGCATTTTTTGATCGTTCCCGTTCGAAAAGCGGGAATCCCGGTCCCGGTTTTTCCCGGCCCAGTTAAACCCTAATTAAAATTGGTCCGGAATCATTGCAATCCAATTCCTTAAAATTTAATAATTAACCATTGAATTGAAAAGAGTCTCCTTATGATTTTATAAATAACGTCTTTTTTGTGCTTTTTGAAGTTCTGGGCCTGAATTTCTTCGTCTCAATCACATTCTTTGCGCTATTTTTGTTAATGCTTGACGGTCCATAATTGATCATTTTTCTATTTGTCCGTTGTAAAGTGTCATGTCGCGCGTTAGAGTTGGGGTCATTTCGGCCCCGCCGTTTCGGCTCCAGCCGAAGTTTTTTGACCATAACTTTTTTGTTTGTCATCCAATTTCTTCAAACTTGGTATCATTCGAAAGCTTTTTATTTACAATATAGATATAAGCAGAAGATAAGCAATTACTCGCCTCTAAAAAAGTTGTAGAATAAAATACATGAAAATCTGACTTTTTCAGCATTGGAAAATTGCAACTTTTTTGAGAGGCAATTAATATCTTAGCTCATGCCTAAAGATAGCTTCTAAGCATGTAGAGCTTTCGAATGATACTAAGTTTGAAGAAATTGGATGACAAACAAAAAAAGATATGGTCCAAAAACCTCGGCGGCCGAAACGGCGGGGCCGAAACGACCTTAGCCCCGCGCGTTATGCCTTGGTTATTTAATTTGAATTTGTTGGCATTGTTTTGGCGCTATGGTAATCACTGGCGTTTTGTTTATTTGATTGTTGATGTGCAAATTCTGCGCATTGGCATTGGCAGAAGGAATTTTGGGCAAAAATCCCTAATCAGCTGATGACGAAAACTGTCGCTGGTGCACAATAGCAGCCAGCTTGACAAAACCAAAGTGCTAAGGTCGGTGATCCACGGATATTGACTATAAATAATCATGACATAATTCTCCACCAAAATTTTGGTAACAATTATCTGAATAAACAAAAACAAAATTAATGGCATAATAAACAATAGAGATCGGACAGGATTGCTCACAATCAATTTTATTTTTTTGTTTTAAATATTTAAATCATTTGTTGACTGACCGCGATGGCGCGAATACAAAACAATTTGTAGAATGGTGACTGTAAAAATTGTTTGTTCCGCACAATTGACACCATCTCAAGCATGTAAAGCGCAGCAGAAGGCAGCGCAATGCAAAAGTCGAAATAATAAAACAATTGTTTATTCTCTAATATCCAACTGTTTAAAGCGTTCATTTTTGATTTTTTTTTAAAACTAAAATTAAATGCATTTAATTTTTCATTTAATTTAATATTGTGTGATTATGACAGTTTTTTATTCGAATAGCGAAGGACAAAAATTTGTATCCAAATGCATTGATGATGATAATCTTTTGTAACATTTTGTATTGTAGTTATTCTTATTAATGATTCTCTGAATATTGCCAATTAATTTCCATGAAATGGAATATGAGCGTTTAAATGAAATGACACTCCTCAAAAGAAATTTGTGACAATTCAGCACATTTCGTGTCAATTTAATATTAAATGTACTTACAGAGGTAATAAAGAATTTCATTCTCTGTAAGTCCGTTTAGACGACAACAAAAAAGTATTGTATACATAAAATAAAATAATGTCCCTAGGCCCGAAGGCATAATTTTGGCACCAAAGTTGGTGTTACTGGTCGGCAGGCTCTTTGCGATCCTCCAATTTATTGCGTCAATGAATAACCAACCGAATGAGGATCAAAAATGGAGAGCTCTGTTGTTCCCGACGAAAGCCTTAAGGTCAGAGGGTAATTTCATTTGAAATTTGCGACGCAGGATGCCGTTGTTAGTGGGATTTTGGTCAGGAATTTAAGTTATTAAAATATCATTTCTTAACTAGTTTTCACTTGATACGTTTTTAAATTAATAAACCGGTCGAAATGACCGCTATCAAAAAGTCTCAGCGCCGCTGACTTTTGACTAATTTTTTTTCTAAGAGTATAATCTGCTCCAACTTATCCAATTAAATAAGCATTTTACACTGGTAAAAGCAATGCGTAATAAGAAAAGTGGGCAACCATTCTTAATCCGAATTTATTGATTGTCTCCTTCATCCCTCCTTCACTCTCTCTCATGCTCTTTTTCTCATGCCTCTCTCACTCCCTCAGTTTGATTCAGTGCCTGCATTTTGCGGCTGCTAAATAACAAATTTAATTAATTTTTTTAAACAAATGATTGTAATGCAATTTCACACCTCCGTCTTTGGTTCACTTTTCTCCACAGACACCTGTCAAATTTATTGTTTTGTGTCCATTTTTAAATTTAATTTTTTTTTTAAACTACCGTATTTTGCTGAGTACCGCTGTCCAACGATTGTCGCGTGTTGTTGTTTGCGTTGAAGATCTGCGCTTCGGCGAATGGCACGTTCAAGCGGTTGTTTGCCATCTTCAGGAATTTTTCGGCAATGTTGTTCAGCGCTTGTCCGTACTCGGCCTTTATGACCAATGGAATCTGAACAGTGGAAATTAAAGAATTTTCTATTTTATTGAATTCTCTCAAATTAGAATGCCCCCATCTGCGGGGAATTGAATGCCCGGGTCTTCAATTAGAGAAATACTTTGTATATGCTTATTTGTGTAAACCATGGCGCCCATTATTATTTGGATTTATTTAGTACCTCATTGCGGTACAGCTCCACAATCTCTTTGGGCACCACATTCACGTTCCAATTGACGCCAACCCAAAAGCGTCGGTTCTCAATCTTTTCCGCGTCCGCGTTCAGCACCAGAAACGCAATTCGCATGCACGGATGCGCGTCCGTGTACTCCTGGAGCAAATCGTTGAGCTGCGTTTGGACCGTCTGCAAAAATCAAATATTTTAAAATGTATGTAAAAATTTAAACCAAAAAATTAATATTTGTAAAATTTATATTTGGCCATTACGGACGGAAAATGGGTGTGTATTTTTTAAAAATCATTTAGGAAAACACTAATAATAACAGGAAGTTTTTTAGTCTATATATTGTTGAGCTAAAATATGTATGTAGATATACCATGATATTTTTTAGCATCCTCTCTAATAGAAATAATATTAATTAATAAAAATTAAATAAAGAATAAATAGTAATATTAGGTAATGAATATTAATATGCAAAAGCCATACGTCCATGTCTTCGGAAGTCAGTTTGAGCTGAATCAGCGGCATTATGATGCCGTGCGAACCACAGTCTTTGGCTCGAATTCTGAGTGGGTAGCCTTCCTAAAATTGGAATGATTTGCATTAAAAAATTATTTTTAAAACTTTAAAAGTTACTCGTTTGGTGCCCTCCTCCACGCGGACGAGCAGCGCGTCCAATTTGGAACGCTCCGTTTCCGCGAGCACATTTTGCGGGTCGCAAACGCGAGGCTCAATCTTCTGCAAGCATTGGCCAAGTGAGCCACTAAATTGGGCAAAATTCAAATTAATTTTTTAAATTTAAAATGGAATTATCAAATATTATTTTAATTTAAAAAAAAAATTACGCAATTTCAACGGTTGCCGTCGTCTGCTGCATGGTGGCGATGAGCAGCAGGACAGCGGGGGCAATCAGCACAAAGGTCATTGTTCAAAATTGATTTTGAGCGAAGACGACTAATGATGATCATTTTCGAAAAAAACCGATCGTTTTTATACGAGTCATTTTAGCCACACCTCGTTTCCCGCCCCCTCCAAATGGCCTTGGGCGATCGACCATCGCGTTGTTACATTTCGTTCGAAGTTGACTCCAATCGCTCTCATTTCACCCAACGCCACCGCATCGGGTGATCAACGGTCAACATTCATTTTCTCTCTCATATTTGATCAGTTTTTGCAGTTATTGTAATTTGAAATGTAATAATAAAAACTAGCGATTCGCAAAATGATTGATTTTCAAATGGAATTGTTTATACAAATTGACACCGAAAACCACCAATGATTCAAAAATCTAATTCTTCAGACACGATTTTTTGTTACTTCAAAATTATACATATATTTACCATTTTCAAAAAAAAAGAAATTAAATTTTATTAAAATTCTATTTATTAAATCAATTTTCATAGTTGTTTTACCTTCAGTAGCAGGTTTTGGTTTTACCGTTTGACCTTAACCTAAGAAAAAAGTCGCCGCTGCGACCGATGGTCGTATCCGTTAAATTTGAGTGGTCAATGGTCGCTGTCCCTTACCACCCACACTAAAAATTGCACAAAAACGTCACAGAGATTATATGTGCATATTTCGAACGGTGCCACCCGCAGCGTGGTGATTTTTTGTCAAGGTTAAATTCAATGGTAAAAATTTATGCTCAGTTATTCACAATAATATTTTAATTAGCCCATTGTACGAACTAAGCTTTTTTGAGCAAATTTGGCACTGAAACAAAGTAATTGTGAGCATTGGGAGACTAAAGTTTTGAATTGAATTTTGATTAAATGAATGAGTTCAAAAAAGATATACTAATACGGTAAATCAAATTTATCGGTGAGGGGAGATGGCAGCAGTGCCGATAGGTGCCGCCGGGGATTTGGTCCAATTTCTTCGGTTTTCGTGTCTTTTTTTCACATCAGATACTTTTTCGGCGGGGGTTCGGCCAGGAAACTACGAGGAAAATGGCATCCCGGTTTCTGATCACGAAGCGGACATTAATTAAGCCAATGTCGAACCATTTTTCATCACCGGGCCACAAAACGTTATTGCCAAATGTTTTTTTTTTTTTTCACTTTTTTGTTTTCGCTTTAACAACAATAGAACAAACAAAGGAAATAAACAAATGCAACGAGTCAATAAATAAAATGTTAAAATATTTATGTATTACAAACAAATCAAAAATTAGAAAATGCCTGTGAGAATAATGTGGAAAGATGCAAAAAAGAATTGAGAATTTGCGAATTGAATTTGTTGCAATGATAAGGAAGGACTGTACCCAACTGAGAATAAGATCAACAAAAAACAAAATGGTCGAAGTATCAGCAACGTACAAAAATTGAGTCCCAATAAAAAAAAAGTCGAAGTCGCCACAAACAAACCAATGCCCATCACGATCAATTCAAGCACATGTTTATTCCTCCAAAAATGTTTGACGACCAGCGAGCGACATGGTGGGCTTGAACTTGAGCTGTCCATATTTAGTGGGCCAATAGTTGCCCAAATTGTCGTCAAACTGATTACATGCCCAGCACACATGCCATGCAACCTGAAAAAATAATTACTGACTTGAAATGTCTGGGAAGGGGGCAGGGCCATATCCAGGAGAGGGGTACATGGGGTACGTACCCTCCAAGACCAAAAAATTCCTTCCCAAGACAAAAAAGGCACCACTTTTGATATTTCGGAAGTAGTGGTTAGGGTAAGCGCATACAGCCGAGAAAAATAAAGAATTTGATTAAGATTTTTGAAGATAAAGTCTAATTAGAAAGATTAATCTTTTTGCCTCCTGGGTCGGTAGCAACGCGTAGACGATCAGTCCGTTGTGCGCACCGTTAAAGGGACAATTGCTGAAACGGCCAACGCGACAGATGCGGAAAGCGCCGGCAGCCGAGCAGGAGAATGTTACAAAACAGCTGATCAATGCTAAATGTGCGATCGCGAGTGGTCATATTATTGTGCGGCTAATGGTATTTTTGGTAAATACTGTGGTAAACCTTGTCGGTGATTTACCGTTATTTGTAAAAACAGAAGATTAACAGAATAGTTATGGTCTTAAAAGCATGTCGCCTGTCCGCACAATTCTGTCCCAAAATCACCTACGCGCCGTCAAACGACGCTATGTTGGGCCAATCATAGAATAGTGTAGATAAACCAAAACCGACCACTTCTGCGCAACCCGCTGCGAATGCGCATCCACTCCTTGAATTCCTGCTGGAAGAACTTGTTGCTGATCCACTGCAATGGCAAGCCAAGCACCTGCACGGAGCTGAGCGGGCCCTGGCCATCGGTGGGCAACCGCAGATAGAACTGCTGCTCAATGTCGTTGCCGAATTTGCCGGCCAACGGACGTTGGGGACCGAAAATGGGCAACAACAAATCATCAACCTCAACATCTTCCTCCTCTGCTGAAAACTGTGAGGAGCGCCTTGTTTGCGTTGGAATTTTATGCAAACAATGCCAATGCCATTTTTGGTACGGCGCATTTACGGGTTGGTTCCCTGACAGAATCCGTAAATACGCAGAATGTACGCTTCATTTTTTCCGCATCGACTCATCTGATTATTTGTCTTATCAGACAAAAAATTGCGAAGACCGAGTGGTCCAGATCAAGCACATATCCAGAAAAAATTTAAAAAACTTGCCTGATCTTTTTGCGTCACGGGTCAGTCCTATAAAAGGCATTGATTACAAATGTGTGAAATACATTTAAACGAAACAAATGCGATTGGTATAATTTATTTAATTTACGACCAATAATCCGTATGCTTTATTTAATAAAGGCAAACCACCTGCTGCTGGCGTTTCTTCTCCTTTTTCATCGTCATCGGACGTGGCCATTATGGTGGTCGCGCGGCTGCTCGGTCTTTGCATCGCCGACAGCGGTGGCGGCGCCGCCGTCCACCGATGGCCCTTTTGTGAAGTACGCCCCCGTCGCGCTGACGGGCACCGGTGCCGAATGTCCCCATAGTTGGCATGTGTCCACTGGTCGGCATTGGTCACCGGTTGGCCCCAAGTGTTCAACACTGGCGGAGTTTCGTCTCCGTCAAGAGTCTCGGCGGTGTCATCGTCGTCACCATACCCATTTTCCTCAACAGTGTCGCGGGGCGAAGAAGTTACACTTGGACTGACCGAATGCGATGAAAGACCCACTAAAAGGGCACAAATTGATTTGTTCCAAAACATCGCCGGCATTGTGGTTTTTTATTCGGCTCTCTGCTTCGGGTTTTGACAAAAAAAAACGTTAGGGGCCGCCAGGAAAATAGCGAAAATTCTCCACAAGATCCAACTCTAGGCTATACGGCTAAAAAGAAAACCCCAAGAATGACGAGAGACGAAAGTTCCACTTCCACCCCCTCCCTGCTACATTTTAAAATTCCCACACGATGGCTCTCCAACAATGGCACTTCTGTCGTCTTCCCCAAGCGTAGCAATTTCGTCGTCTTCCTCCTCCTCTTGGTCCCGCAAATGCTGTGCCTGTGTCGCCTCCTCCACCTCGTCGTCCGTCTCTTCCCATCGCATTCTGTTGCTGTTGTTGCTCACTTCCGCTGCGGCACACCGAGAAGAAAGCGTACTGCCATCAATTGGTGATGCTGTTGCAATTGCAGCGTGATGCTGTTGCATGGCGGGCGCGGTGCAGTTCGGCGTGACGTGTGCTGCAGCGTGATGCGGTGCCAAATGCGCAGATTTTTCACGCATCAATGCTGCTGCTGCTTGACATTCCGCCTCACAAGTGGTTGTGCCTGGTAAGCAGGCAAAATTGATGATCACGTCGGCCAGCTGTTGTTTTTCGTCGTCTGTCAATTGCTTCCTCGGCCCCAGGCGCTGCTGCTTTTCACCCGCCGGCAACAAAATGTCGTCCAAAACTGTGACCGATGAAACATTGTGGCATTTTGTGGTGCCGATGTCTTGGTTAACAAATGTAATGATGTCCTCGTTTTGAAGCGATGTCCCCGGATTCTTTTTCGGCTCGTCGTCCTCCATGATTTGTTCTTCGGTGTTTGGAGTTTGTTTCCTCAACCTAAAAAAATGGCCTTAAAAATTTTCAAATGTTTGCATTTAAAACATATTAAAAGAGCTAATGTTATAAATTGTATTGGAAAATAATAACTTTGCCGTTGGGTTTTTTGTCTATTTAAACCTATTTATACAAAATATAAATATTTGTTCGCTTTTTTTGCCCACCCAAATGTCTCGTTGAAACTCTCATCAATTGCCGCCACTTCTGCCTCAACTTTCTGCAGCTGGGCGTCAAATTCAGCGTCGTCGACCCCATCCGAGTGCCCATTTTTGTCCACCGCCGCCACATAATCGAAGTCCGGCACCATTGCCCTGGCGAGAAAAAGTGGGCACTGATTGGACGACTCTTTGCTCAGCATCAAATGGACAGCCTTCACTGAGGCGCCAAAGATGGCAAGCATGTCCAACGGAACAGCAGCAGTGCCTTTGCTCAACAGCAGCTTGCACGATGAAGCTTAAAAGAAATAAAAATAAGCCCTAATTATATACAAAGATTGAAATTTACAAATGCAAACTGGCTAACAAATATGTTTAGCGGAACAAAAACCAGCAAAGAACATTTAAACAGGAATTTAATTATGCAATAAAGTAAAGCAATTTAAAACCGAAGGTAATGGTTTTCTGGCTAAAATACAGTTTTCGACAGTCTCCAATCCTATGTTTACCATAAAAATTAATAATATAAGTAATATTATATAATCTTTTTCTTTGTTTACCAATATGTTTTTTGATGGTTGGCATAACGAAAGCAATTAATTTTGGATCACCGGCTGTCAATAATTTGCATAAATTTGCACGAAACGCAGTGAAATGTCGTCGAAAAAATTTGTTGATGAGATCAATTTGCGACGCTGGGTCAGTGAGAAAAAGCATTTTAGAAGAGATCAGAAGCGGCAAATGGTGAGGTTGAAAGTCGAAAATGGTCAGCTGAAACAGAAATTAGCAATAACAGGTAAATTAATTTTGCTTTCATATAAAGAACAAAATGGGAACGAATTTTTTTTCCAAAAGAAGCTTTGTAAAAAACTGAATGCTGCCGAACAACAAAAATATTCGAGAGTCAGTGATTTCCGATAAATTTAAAAAGAACGTATCGATTGTTACTAATTTTTTCGAAATTGACCGTGATAAGAAGAATTTTTATCAGTTTTTAGACATGCGTACATTTTTTTGTAGTCCAATTTAGTACTGGAAAATTTTACCAAATGATGACGAAAAATGGACAAATATATGTTCTTTATTTTAAATTTCCCACCTCAATGCAATGCTCGCACACATATAAAATGGCGACAAATTTGTCCACACCCTCGCAGTTGTTGGCCGAATTATCGTCGTCCTCGTCCAATTGGATGATCAATTGCTGTGCTATGCTCGCCGCATGCGTCTGCTCCCTTCCCTTTTCCATGGTCCGATTGATCAGTTGGCGGCTTATCCTGGCGGCGTTGTTGCTGTCGTCGTCGTCCAAAAATAGCAGTCGGTAGCTAATCGCCAGTGCAGTGGCACGACACAACAAATGCACCTCGGCAAAACCGGCAGCCTCGGCGGCTGAACAAAACGCAATTCATTCATTCATTCTCATAATAAAGAAATTGAATTTAGGAAAGCTATTTTACAATAAAAATGACCGTCAGTGATCTTCAATCCGGGCACATACTAATTTTGAGTAAAATTCTGCAGATCCCGGATCAGCATGTAAGTGTTTATCAAAAAATTCCTTAACCCGTTATAGGGCACTAAAAGGTGTCAGAAATCCGGTTACATACCCGATATTTGGGACGCCAAAAAATCCAACATAATCGAATATATGTGTGAGTTCCCAAACGTCAGATGTATCGGAAAATACGCCTCCCAAATGGTTTGACACCGAAAAACCGATACGGAATTTA
This sequence comes from Heterodera carotae, assembly GCA_024500135.1. Classification (NCBI taxonomy): domain Eukaryota; kingdom Metazoa; phylum Nematoda; class Chromadorea; order Rhabditida; family Heteroderidae; genus Heterodera; species Heterodera carotae. The sequence continues at coordinate 684 of JAKKIK010001734.1, read as the reverse complement.
TCAATGTCGGATTTTCAGAAAGTCCGTTATCTATGGCCCGATTTCTATTTCAGATAAGCGTATGGATAACCTCTGGGAAGTCGCAGTGGCACACTTTTTATATTATTTAGTAAATTAAGCAATTTGCTTACCATCCTCAACCGATATTTGAAACGGCAGGGAGCATTTCGTTGGCACAACAATAACGACTTTTATGGGCACCGGCGTCGGCGGTGTTGGACTGCTGCTGGTGCTGCACCCGCCGTTGTTGCTGGGCTCATCGACGACGGCGCACTGTTGGCTGATGCGGGCACGCACGTAGCCGAAAATGACTGATCAGAGAGGAAAAAGAAATCAATTAGTGGTGCTAAATAAAATCTGTGCCTGCCAGCTATCTTTTGAAAACTTTTAATAAATTGACTAAAAAACAGACACAAACTACACAAATGCCTTTGGGGCATATTCATCCTATTTTGGGTCAAAAAATCACAGGACCGGATTGCCGGATATATTTAATCCTGACAAGATTAGGACCTGCTTGGGTTTCTAATTTAGGCCCGTAACAGGAGAAGAGGGGGGGGGGGATGGGGGGAATTCCCCCCCCCCCCCCCCCCCCCCCCCCGGCCAAACCCCCATCCCCCCCCCCCCCCCCCGGCCACAAAAAACCCCAACCCCCCCCCCCCCCCCCCCCCCCCCCCCCCCTAG
>JAKKIK010001733.1:0-14547 GCA_024500135.1 Heterodera carotae | reverse complement strand
AACTTGAGGGTTACATTCTATGCTACCGATCGGGGTTATATGACCCTCAGGGTAGGGGTTAGACAACCCTTACCCGCGTCCTATGCTACGGGCCCCGGAGGGGATATTGAATATCTCTACCCATCTCTCTTTGAACACACTACTATAATCCCAAGCCACCTTTAGAGTGCCCGTTGTTGAAAACCTAACCTCCAAAAAAATATGTACAATAGGTCTGGCAAAAATATACTTAAATGATATTACAATGATATCGTTTGTAGAAATGGTTAACAAAAAAAATTATTTAATTATTTTTGGTGTAATCCCTAAAACCACCAAAAAATTTGTGGTGTCAGTCTTTGGCCTTTGCGCGAGCAGACACCGCCGCCGGCGTCGCCCAAAGGCATTAATTTCATTTTGAAATCAGCTTAGCGATGTGCCTTCGAGGAATTTTAGGAGATTTATGAGTTTTTTACAAACCCCAAAATTTATAGGCACATTTATATGGAGGAATTTACTACTTATATCTCATTTGCACGTTTTGTTTCTAATAAATGTACTGATTCAAGTTCAATATACTTATTCGGTATTTTTTGCGGAATAAAAACATAAATAAATCTTTTAAAAACAAAAGTGGTGAGAAATATGTACCTACGCCAGAAATGTGATCACTGATCAGATGCCAAAAAAGTCCACGACCCATTATTCCGGATTATCAAAAGTTACACAATCGGATTTATTATAAAGCAAATATCCGAAGCTTTCGAAAATACTGTAAGGAGATTTTCATTTGCACATAATTATTCAAAGAAATGTATTAATTCAACTAATTCAATTTTATTGTACTTTAGCGGCTAAAAATATCAAAATGTAATCCAACTATCGATTGGATTTTCAAGTCTTTAATTAAAGCACCAAATGGAGTAAAAATAAAAAAGTTTTATTAGTTTTGAGTAAAATTTTTAAATTTTCATTCATTTCAACTAATTTTTCAATTAATTTAACTTAAATGCCATATTTCCTCAAAAGATTCTTCAAGAAGTTACATATAACATATTATAGTTACATTTTTGTAATTTATAATAAGTGGTCAAGCATTTGTCTACATTTGTGGGTATGGGAAAACGTAATAAAACATTTTACTCATTCATTGCCCCGGGTGCGGCCAATGCCTGGAGCGGGTGGACAGTGGGAAAAAAAGAGCAATTGGGCCAAGCCACGAGAGAAAGGCAAATGCCCTATTTTTGGAATTCTCCAATGAGCACGAGTACTTTTCGTAGGCAAAAGAATTTTTTTTTTTTTAAATTAAAATGTTCAAAGGGCAGACAAAACAATTTTACAAAAATTTAATTTAATTAAAAATTTCCTTTGAGAATATGTAGGTGTCAAAACGAGACCACGACAACGCTCCGGGATTTTCCCTGGGCCTGCTTTGATCTCGTTTACAAAAAAAAAACACAGGGCCGTCCTGGTCAAAACTGAGGCGGAGAATTTCTTTTAGGAAATTCAGTATACGAATTACATAGTGCCCGTGAAATCAAAAAACCCGGGAGCGGGACCGGGATTTCAAAAAGGTGGCCTGGCGGGGTCCCCTGCCGGGATCCCGGCCCACCAAAAACACCGGGCTACGGGACCGGGATCCCGGAAAAATCCCGGCCGGATCCCGATTCCGCACCGGGCACTAATACGAATATACAGATATCTAAATAAAATTTCACAAATTTAGGCAAAATAAAAACATTGCCTGTTTTTTATAAAATAGCATTGTTGATGGTGCTTGCTATGTATAAGCTAGGGAAGTCTTGTCCCTTTTTATCCATACAAAATAATGTCGTGTGCTAAGGAAGGGCTTATTGGACACATTCATCAGAGAGTCGTTCTCGTTCTTTCGTGCCAAAGAATGGTGGTGGTGCCCAATGGCCAGACAGACATTTGTGTGGACGGACATCCTCGTGTCAACATATAGTACTATTACTACTAATACTACTACTATTTATTCATATGGAATGGATGGCCGAAGGGGGGACACATATTTGTGCCAAAAATAAATGTGTGCAAAAAATGGAAAGGATGGATGGGTTGGTTAGTGGCAAAAGTGCCTGCTGGTGGTCAGCTGGCCTCCCCGTCTGCTGGTGGCCCACAAACACTCCGTTTTTGGCGGCGGACTGACTCCATTTTCGTGTTGGCTAGCGCACCAGACGAAGATGGAATGGGCGGGACGAAATTGACAAGGACATATTAGTAGCCAGACAGACGATTTTTGACCGGATATGTATTTTTAGACTACAAAATGATTGGTCGGGTCCGAAATTCGGATAATCCTGCTGAATTTTGAATTAAAATATCGTGTTTTTCAGTTTTATAGGTGGATTATTGGAAGGTGGATGGTTCTACTTTTGAACATTTGTTCAATTTTGTAGCAAAATTTAAGGGTTTTGGTAATATTCAGTCCAATTCTTTAAAATTAACGAATGGATGGGGTGGTCTTTATTAAAAGGGATATGCTTATAGAGATGGATTTGATATGGAATGACAAAAACAATATTGGTTTTTATTACAACAAACACCCTATTAAATTTAACGAATTTATTTCAATTAATTTCCAAAAAATTCTTAAACATAGAATCCCGGATAAAAATAATCCGGATTCATCTTTGTGATGACCAATTGGCAGCCGGGCGGACACTTGTGCCACACATAATAATTGTCAGCCGTCTCAAAATAGGAAAAGGTGTGGTGGCCTTTTGTTGGCGCAAAACGACTATTGACAATTGTGACAGCCACAAAACAATGTTATTGACCACAAATATATGCAGAGCTGGCCAGACGGAGATTGAATTGACGAAAATTTTTTTTCACTTTTTAGGGGGTAAAATAAAACTACGAATTTTTGTTATAAAACTTTAAAAATCCGCTCTCAATTAATCAGACTACCGCTCTCTATAATCAGACTACTGAACATATATCTTTTTTGTGCCAGAACATAATGGATGGTGTCCGGATTGGTCCTGACGTTCGGGTTCAAGAATGTCGGGAACTGGGCCATGGATTGAGTGACCGGGGCGACAAATTACCAAAGATCGGAGACCCCGACTTGGAGAATAAGAAAATTTTAAAACCAAATCTTTATAATCAATCAAAATAACATTTCAAAGGGACATACATAGGTAATTAATAGCATGACAAAACCCAAAACAACTTAAGTATTTTTCATAAAGTAAAAAAAGTGTCAAGAATTTTTTTTTGTAGTAAATTTTATAAAATTCAAAACAGGTGGCGGCCAGTGGACAAGGGACACTTTGAGTGTCAACCAGAAATTTGTTTCTTGGCCATGGCAACAATTTGGCCACAAATGAGATGATCGGTCATATCACCTCGTGCCATCTCGTGCCACCTGTCACACCACACCTTTTAGTGAGTGGTATTAAAACAACAAATTAAATGCATATTTCAATAAATTCTATGAATTTATAATAAATGTTTGTATACAAAACAAATAAATTAGCGAAATATAAATACGAATAAATTGAAAAAATGGTTTTATAATTTAATTAAGCATAAAACTATTATAATTCCCCCAATTTTTTATTTGTTTTAAAAAGTTTATTTATTTTATCTCATTTGTCAGAGTCAAATTTTATTAATTAACAACAATTTTAAAAAAGAAAGTATGTATAACAATAGTTGGCAGAAATCATAAGGGTTTTGACAACATTGTTTTTCGCTTTCTCAGATCAGTAGAACGGCATTTTCGGCAATTCGTGGCACGCATGGGAAGCCGGGCATAACAATTTCTATCCAAATAATTAATTTTTAATATTTGAATTAAATTTAATTAGGCAAAACGACTAAATTAATAAATATATTTTTTAATAATGTTCAGCTCCAACGCTTCGGGGGACGAAAATAGTTGGGGATTGCTGATTTGGGCCGGGGAAAATGTAATGTCAGAGATTGGGGACCATCGGGTAGGTCAAGAAGCTTTGTGGAAGGTTTCGGATGCCGGGATCAAGGCCCAATCCTAATCAGATTTAAATCAAATTACCTGCAAATGAGCTTGTCCCATATAAAACTTTTGGCCAATTGTACCAATTTCGGATCACATCGATCGTATGAGCCACCGCCGTGAAGCCGAAGGCTTAGCTGAATGCAACTTCCACTGATCAGGCCACCAGGACAATTGCTGATCGGCTGATCATCATGCAAAATATGTCCAGAAAATAACTATTGAAAATAAATTGGACATTGTGAAAAAAATCATGAATCAAAAACAAAAATCTAAAAGTGGCCTATTTTGCTTTTTTTTTGAAAGTATATTTGTGAGGTATTAAATTTTAAATTTACCGAAATCCCGATCCCATTTTTTAGCAATCGTTATCTAAAAATTAGTTCGAGATTTTGCAAACTGACCAGAAGCTGGTCGTCGGATGGTATGCCCTCAATTTTTTGAAGCTGATCTTTGATCGCACGGACAGTGTCGAACTGATCAGAATCAATTACAACAGTTTTACCACAAAGATTTCTTATGAACAACTGCATTTTGATTATTTGCTAGCTGAATTATTATTAAAGTGTAAATATAAAAATAAATTCCAGATTTACAAATCTTCCCTATAAAATGGTGAGCTGCTTCCCATACAATAAAAAATATGTATAATATAAAATGCATGTAAAATCTGACTTTTTACAATTTAAAAGTTGTAACTTTTTTAAGTCGATTTCTTGCAAGTTTTTGAAAGATTTTTAGATTTCGACTGATATCAAGTTTGAAAAAATTGACTGCCCAACAATTATGTGCAATTGGTGTCCCAACGAAAACAAATGTGAAAAATCCTTAAGGCACTTTTTCTGGGGATAAAAAAATTGCAAAGATTAGTCGGATTCATGATCAGCATATTTTTTAACCTAAGAAAAAGTGCCTTAAGGATTTTTCACATTTGTTTTCGTTGGGACACCAATTGCACATGACCAAAATTTTGGGATGGGGCCAAAACGTGTGATATACGGGCTGAGCCGATCCCAATGTTTTAGTTAGGTAGGTACACAAATATGTTTCAAAATTTTTTAATTTAATAATATTTTGAAAATAATGCATTTAAATGAATAAATTGTGATGGCGCTGCTCCATTTCAATGCTTGCTGTTTGGCTTAAATACACACACATCGGCTGATTGTGAAATGCTACATCTGCTGAAAAGGAATATTTCGCAAAAATTTGCGATTAAATTCTGCTGCACATCTTTTTATGACCACAGCACCAACAACTATTTATCAACAAAAAATAAAACATTCCCCAAAAACATTTGCAATTTCGAAATATTATATTTTGTTCGTCCATTAAATGATGGATGGCTGGGTGGGGTGGGAAGTCGAGAATGAAATTGGTGATGATGAAAGATACTGATTTCATTTTCTGCTGAAATTTCGAAATTAAATTTTAACATTTATTTTCCACATTCGGATGCTCGATCTCCGAAAATTTGGTCAACCCCGACATTCGTGACCCCAAAGGGTTAGGAAATAAAACCTAAAATTAATACAATCGCCAAAAATTTTTGAAGTCTGAAATACATGTTTCTTCGCCATAAAGAATATGGAGATGGGGAAGAGGTTTAAAATATTGGTGGTAAGGAGTGTTGTTTTAAATGTTATTTAAAGCAATGCTTTAGCAGAAGCGAAGCGATTAAAACTAGAGCTCGAAAACTCTGACCAACCAATATGTATATGATAAATTTATTGGTAGTTTTATTGGTTCAATAAACTATTGATCCTTATCAGTTTAGTTAATCAATTAATTAATCATTATTTGTTCTACGACGACCAATTAATTGAAGTTGTCCAATAAATTGTTGATCATTGGTCGGTTTTCACCAATCAGTTAATTGTTCAATTAATTGATCATTTTATTGGTCCAATTAATTAATATTACTGATCAATTAATTGAATTGTCCGATCTCGTATTAAAAATTAAAACAGACAAAATTTTTATTGCAAATAAGTCTTTTTAGAATTTTTCTTTTTTAAGAACAGCACAGTGCCTAATTTTCAGCTTTCACAAAGTAAACCACCATTTGATAAACAGAGAGGAGAGAGAGATTGAGGAAAAAGAAAATAGAAGGAGAATTTGCAGTAGAGAAATGAGAGAAAATGCGAAATCGTTAGCTAATTCATACACTAATCTTCCTTCATTTACATCTCAGCAACAATAAATTTGCACAATTTTATCATTTAATATAAAATTTTTGCGAGGCCTCCCTGCTCATGCGATTTGCTTGCATTCGGTTGGAGTCTACGCTTGACGCAATCGCAATTTTTTTTTTTTTTTGCTAAGCTGTTTCACATTTCTAGGAACGGAATATGTCCGAAGATCTTCCTCTCCCCCAAAAGTACACACTTTTTGTAAAAGGACATAATTTTGGTAAAAAAGAACCAAATTCCAATTTAAAGGCAAGTTTATAATAATTCTATGAAATAAATTAGGGTTAAGCGGGACTAGGACTTTTCACAAAAACCCGGGACCATTTTAGTCCCGTTAAAAAAACTGGGACTATGTTTGTCATTAAAGTTTGTATACAAAACAAATATAAATTGACAAAATATTAGTCCGAAGATCTTCCTCTCCCCCCAAAAGTACCCACTTTTTGTAAAAGTACATTCAACGGGACCGGTACCGGTACGGTAATTACCGGTTTTCCCCGGTTTTCAGGAATTCGGTATCTTAAGAAAATTCGCTAAAAATTGTAAAAAAATATTCCCAGCGGCGCCTGTCGACACCGCTGATCTCTCTCATCAATCTCGAATTACTTAGATGCCCTTACTTGGGGATTTGGTTTAGGTATCTGTATAAAATTTATTAAAAAAATATGATTTTTAATAAAATTAAAACATTTTTTTTCTGAAAAAATCTCTCTTCATAAAAGTCCCAGTTTGCCCCGGTTCCGGTGTGAAAACTGGGTCCCGGTTTCGAACTTTGTAGTCCGGAAAGTCCCGGTCTTGCTGAAAAGTTCCGGTCACGTAACTTTAACTGAAACCATAAAATAAATTAAATGTTTATAACAAAAAAAGTGGGCGAATAAGATACATAGGTATGAAAATGAAAATATTATATTAAAATTGTATTAAATCACATTTCTTTGAAACATTTCTTCGGTGATACAAAATTGATTAACAAATGTTAAAACCAGGAGGCTTGTGCAAGGCTTCTGTAAATTAGATTTATCAAAAATAAATTGTATTATTTTATACTATGTGTATTAGATGGGGTTTTATTATAGGTTGAGGGGGCTTTAATTAGAAGGGGAGTGCTTGGTATGGGAGCAGTTAGAAAAGATATGGAAATCTTTATATTTTTCGAAATTAAATATTGCCTTTTATGCTGGATAAAAATGCCAAAAGTGTGTTCTCGCCACTGATCACGCCACCGGGTTGTGCCGCATATTCTCGCCGAACCGTCGTCCTGAAGTCATTCTCGCCACAAATTTCACACTCAATAATGTGCCAATTTTTAAGCCTTGAAAATAAAAATTTAAAAATTGGACCTTCGAGAACACTGTCCCTTTTTAAAATATTTGTATTTACATTGGGTCAACAATAAGCTTGACGCGGGTGTTATCAAAGCCTAAATTATGTGCTGCAATTGCGGCACATGCCATCGCATTTCTGCACAAAAATATATTAAAATTATTAGGCAAAATAAAATTTTTAACATAGGCATCAATACTTACACATTATTTGTTGCCAATGAGCAGATTTGACGAGCAGGACCTGTGAAAAAACAAAAAATCTAAATTATTAATCCATTAAATAGAAAAAGTGGGGGGGGGGTGGTTTTTAACCCTCTGGTCCTATTCACAGACGGAGGCTGTTCATGAGATGAAGATAGCTCATTTAAAGAGGGTATTCTAATCTAAGAATTACGGTAATTTATTTCGTTTTTAAATCCATGTTTAAAAAGATAAAAGATTTTGTGTTTACCATCATAAAGCACTTTTGGCTGATTTGTAGCTCGTGATTCTGCGCACAATTTGTGCAATGCCACCAATTCTGGCGATGAATCCGCTGTGTTCAACGGTTGTAGACGAAAAGCGGATGGATGCTTCATCATTGTGACCGTTAAGCTCTTGAGGAGTTGACAAATTATAAAAAAACAATGACAAATAATAAAAAAAACAATCTGAGCAACGGAAATTTTGTTGCGGATCAGGGACCCGATGAGAGATCGGACAGTGCGGAATTTTTCGGAAGAGGAGGAAGGGGAAGGGGGCCCGATGAAGGAGTTGAAAAAATTTTCAAAATATATTTTTAAAAATAGACACTATTTAATTTTCGACAAAATCAATATAATTATTTAATTGCAAGTCTTCAATTTTTTGCGTAATTTATTTTTTCATACCCCTAAAAAAGAGATTTTACTTTCAAGGTGCCGAGATCGGCCATTTTTTGGATGTCTTTGGCGCCCCAAAGTGCGCCCGAAGGGATGGACACAGAGCGATTGTTGTGCCGCTTTAGGATTTGCTAAAAGGCACAAAATTAATATTTTCCGAAAATAAATAGCACCACCGGGGCTTATATTCTTCAGGTACCCTAAAGGGTGGAAATCATTTGGAGAGGGGGGGGGGGGGTCAAATGCAGGTGGGATTCGTTTATAGAAATCATAAAATATTGTATTAATAATTGCCTGAATTTCCTTTAGTGTCTGCTGATTAGCCAAAGCTGTTGGTGAGCCAATCTAAAATATTAGCTAAATTAATTAATATAAAAAAGGTTTTATTAAATTAAAGTTGACTTAAATTTTAAATAAAACAATCGATTTACAAAAAGATCAGCATGTTCCAGAATCAGCTTGGCGTGATCACGAATGACGTCAGGATGTGCCACCAAAAACCAAACAAAAAATGTTAGGAATAAGACCAAATTTAAATTTCATCGCATTAATATAGATAATTTTTTGTCCTACCCTTAATTATGAAATTTATTTAATTTGTGCCACCACCTCAATGACGAGGTCTAAGCCTTCCAAATGTTCGGCATTCAACTCGTCCAACCCTAACACTCCCTCATTGGTGTCCTCAGTTCGATTCCAAATTTTTGTCAGCACAAATTGCGGTGATTTTCCTAGTTCGACCTTCAGAAATTGGCCTGAATTACATATTTTTATGATTATTGCGGTAAAATTTAAAAATTAATTAACATTTTAAATAAGGTAGATCGCGGTTGGTAAATATGAAACCATAATTTTAATTTAAAATAACAATTTTGAACAATTACATACCCAAATGTCCAAATCCGATAATGCCAACACATTTCTTCAATAGAATAATTTTCTCCTCATTTTTTGTTGTACCATTTTCCATACTTGGAACAATAAATAATTGAAATAAATGATCTACCTAATTAACAATATATTTAAGAAGATATTACCAATTAAAAAAAATAAAAGGACAAAAGCAAATTTTTTTATATTCAAAAAATTTTAAAAATAAATTATCGCCAAATTTTGTTATTTCTTGCAAAATAACAGCATTTCAGAGCCCGAAAGAATGCCAAGTTTGCCCGCCTCGACAATTTTGACGACAGTCCCTAAACCAATTAATTTAAATTCTTATTAAAGATAAATAAATAAAAATTTCAAAATGTTAATAGGTAAGTGAATTTACCCCTTATAAAGATTTTGTTGAAATCATGGAAACCACGCGGCAGAATTTTAAGCGTCTGTGCCACTTTGATCAATTCTTCGATGAATGGAGAGCTGGTAAATTATACATAACATTTAAATTATAGATTGCATTAATTTTTATTTGATCACTTGGCATATACATAGTTATTCGAATTTCCATGAATTTGCCCATTTTTTGGTCTGTCCGGGTTTTTGATGATGTTGTGTTTTTTGCCGGGTTTTCAGTTCTTTAAAATCTTACAATTTTGCCTCAATTTCCCTAAAATGTCACTATTTTTTGGCCTATCGGCACAAACCCATCCCCTACCCCAAAAAAATTTTTTGAATTTTATTTCAAGCCTCCAATTATGTTATTTACACATTGAATACTAGGCCGCCTCGTTAGCCCAATTTTTGAGATTTGGCGATGCCATCCCGGTTCTATTAGAGCATGGGCTTCTACTAGAAGGCGGGGTTCTATTTGAGGTTGGGGTTCTACTAGGGGACGAGCATTTTTACCGCATCATCCACATGAAAAGTGGCGATCGCGAAAAACAATGGTAAAACGGTAAGCCACACTCCGCCTGCAAATCATTGGCATTGACCAGCTGAAAACCGGCTTTTTCCGCTTCGGCCAACAACTCTTTACGGGAATGAAGGGGTGGCATGCCGCAACAAAATTCCAATTCGGACAAAAGTTTGCTAAAAAAAAGAAAATGAATTCGAATCAAGCCCGTATCAGATTTCGGGGCGGGGGAATGGAATTTTTTCCATTTTTTTTGGGGGGGGGAGGGATTGGGCAAATTTTCCTTCCTTTTGCTGGGAAAAATAAATTTTTCCCATTTCGAGGGGGGGGGGAAATCCTGGATACGGCCTGATTCAAATACTGGGCTCTATTTTTCAATACACCCCTTGGAAATAATGTATTTGTCTGTTTATATGTATTAACCAATGCGTTTCGTTGCTTTGATCAAATTTGTCCGTTTTCAACAGATCGTAAATCAACAATTTTCCCCTGGGCTTGATCACTCGGGCCAATTCCGCAAAAATTTGACCCAAATTTGGCATATATTTTAATGAATAAAGCGCAAAAGCGGCGTCTTGGCTGTCATTTTGAAGAGGAAGAGCTTAAAAACGTACATAAATCAAGTGCTAATGCAAAAAAAAAAGAAATTCTATTTTAAAATTTAATTTAAAAAAATTACTTTTCGTACAATCGCCCAAAATCAACTGGCAGTGGTCCGTGATGCCAAGCGAACGAAAATTAGCATTTCCAATGCGGACCTTAGAAATTAAAAATTTATTAAATGTGAAAAAATTCATAAGAAAAAAATTTTAAATTAGTTCAATAAGCATCAAATATTTAGAGTCCAAGCGGGATTTTATCTGAATCCTTATGCGTTTTTTATCTTTGATGAACCGTTTTCTGGGATCGGAATGCAATTTGTAAGCCACATTAATTTTAGACCATATCCCCTTTTTGTTTTTTTGTCCACTATCGAGATTCCGGGCGGGATTTTCCGCGCGATTCCAGTCCCATTTTTGGATGACTAAATAAAAAATTAATATATATTATTTATTCAATTTTTTTACTTCATTTTCTGCAATTGTCAGGCCAGTAAAATTCGCACCAGTAAATGCCAAATGTTTGATGACGTCACCAATGCCACAACCGATGTCCAAACATTGCTTGCCTTGGCCCAATTCGAGACTGTGAATGAAAAAAAGAATTTTTAAAAATAGACAAAAATATAAAAATAGGGATGGCATGTTTGGGGATCGGGCATTTTGCTGTGCTGCTTCACCTTTGTCCAATTCGTAAGTGCAATTGTCGCACGGCAACAGGAAGTGTCATCAGCGACAATTTGTCGCACATTAATTGCGATTCGTCGTCATCATCCGCCCTGCTGGGGTTATGCTCCAACGGTAGAATGGGCGGTACAAAGTGGAAACTGCCGCAAAAATATTGATCAATGACCTGAATGAAAGAAATAATTACAAATAAAATTATTCAAAATATAGATTTCACATAAATTCCAATTTAAAATTAAATTTTTTTTTTAAAGATTGAAGTATTAAATCTTTTTGTTTTAAATAATAAATTTATAATCTAATATTTGAGATGAACTACCCGGACCAAGACCCGGGATCATTCCTGGTCAACTCCTAGATGCCGGCTCCTTTTTATACAATTCCGATTTGTAATAATAAATTTTAAAAACCACAAATAAAATTACCTTCGACATGACGGAGTAATAATGTGCAATACATTCGCCATAATCGCCATGAAGCTGTGCTTCGGCATATAGACGAGTGTGTTCGTTAACAAAAGAAACCTATTAAAAATGTTGTAAAATTACTCTTAAATATTAAAAAGCACTCAAAATTCCACAAAAAGTGAATATAATTGAATAGTTAAATAATTTTTATTGGCTTCGAAAATTTGGCGCTTGGTCCCACTTAGCTAAAAGTAAGCAAAAATTGTTGACTTTTTTTAAACCGGAACAAACATTCAGGAAACAAAAAGTCTTTCCGGAGTTTTCCGGATTAAAATTGGTGTGCGGCAATTGCAATTTTCGGTAATCGGATTACTGCGATAATTATCGAATTACCGAGGTAAAATCGGCACTTTCGGTAATTTTTAACCGTTTACGTTACCGTGCCGCACATAGTAAGAAAATCTAGTTTTGCCCGATATTCCGCTAAATAAAAAATGGTACCTTATTCATGATAAATTAATTATACACATATTTTTATCCAAATTAAGAATTGAGACTTTTGTACGAAAAATTAAATATGTGCATGTATGTACAAAAAGTAAAATGGTGCGGTGAAATTGATTGAACAAAATCGATTTGGATTGGTGGGAACCCCCGCGGTGAAATGCGGCAGGGCACAGAAAGCGCTGTCGGCGATGACTGACTGACGACAGTCCCTCTCTCACTCTCTCTCTCTCACTCTCTCTCTCTCACTCTCTCTCGCAACTGTAAATTCGCTGACTTCGAGACGAGAATGAACAAGAATCTCGAAAATAGCGAGAATTGGTCAAGAAACAGCGACAAATCCGCTAACACTTTAACCAATGTTCCCGGCGGCGCCTATCTGGATCGTCGAACAAGGAGTCCCGATTGACCGCCAAAAAAAACGTTATAAAAAGATATCAAATTCAATTTTTTGGGTAGATTAATTTAATTATTTTACCAATGGGAAAAACGGATTAACACAATTAAAGAAACAGAGAAATTGCCAATTTTTGGGCTTTTTGGCCTGAGCTTTGTTGAAGTTTAAGCTATCCACCTTCGGGCAGAAAAAGTGGAGTTTTTATTTTTAAAATTAAAATAATTGATTATCCAAAGAATTTAGAACATAAATTGCTTTTTTAACTTCTGGAATTTAGTGAATTTTTGATTTTTGAGAAAATCTCATTTATCAAAAATAAATTTTTCAAAGTATGCTCTAAAATAGCTCTGTATAATGATTTTCTGCCCTAACTGCTGCTGGGCGCCACTTACTAACTAACTATTAACACAGCAGCGATTTGTTTGTTTCCACGGTAACCCGAGGAATTGGGCAAACAATTGGACAAAAAAAAGTGAGATTGCTTTTAAAAGAAAAATAAAATATTAAATATAAATATATATGTAAAAATAAAAATAAATTCTCACCAGATCCTGTCGTCGAAAATGGACTAGTAAATTAAAAAATTGTTGCGATAGGTTCATTTTAAAAAGCAGAACAATTATTACGAAGCCTAAAAAATCCTCATTAAATTCAATTTTTATACTTAAACGAATGCTATAGATTAAAGACCGGAAATCCGCCGGATCAACAGATACAGCAAAACAATAATCCAAATTTTTCCCCGCCCGATTTTGCGGTCCGTTTTTCAGACCAGATACGCCCGAACTGATCCATGACATATTTCGGTGTCTTCCCCGGCCAACCTCAGATTTCATTTCACGACATTTTAGGGCAGCCTTTTCCCCGACCCGGTCTCTAAACAGATCTCTGTGGAGGTGTCTAGAATTCCAATTTTAAAATGCCAAATGATTTTTTGATTATTGGGAGTTTTCGGAATGGTGGCAAGCTGCCTGGCACTTTTGCGTCAAGGTGAACAACAACAAATACGCATTTTCTCTAAAATGGATAATGGGCGAAGGGGGGTGGGAGGGCGTGGACGGCTCAAAATGGGGAAATAATCAAATCCAGGTCAACAACAAATACACAATGCGCGATCGAACAAGTTCTTAATATTGACCACTTCAAAATGAAGGCTCAATAAACGTTTAAAATTGGCGAAGAGAATTATATGTAATTTTGAAATTTTCAATTTATATTTTTTTTAGTTTTTAAATTTTTTGATTTGAATTGTTCGCAATAAAATAGGTGTTTTAAAACATACCTGTTTTCTTATATTAGTGTCCCCCTCTATTTACGACCCATCCTTTAATAGTATCCCATTCTGAAGTGGGTTTATACATTTATGGATATTTCTTAACAATTTCATATATAGTTAAAAAATAAGATGGAACATTTCGTAATGCCTGATCTGATCTGACCAAAATAAGAGGCATACCTAATTGGGTTTCATTCCTCGATAATGGTCGAGATAAAAAAAGGTCAATAAGTTAGTAGCTTTTGGTAAAACTTGGTCAAATACAGATTATAAAAGTCTGTACATGGGTGTAGGCAAATCCAAACAAGTCAGAAATTTTTTTTATGCTTTAATTAATAATGAGCAGAAGAATATGGACTTCAATATATTAATGAATATCCATTCTGCATTAGCATCAATATTTTCATATCCTGTGATAATCTTTTGATTATCTCCAGCTTCATGTCCCTTCCGTTTATGCCTTCTTGGCTGCCTTCTTGACGGAAAGCACAGCTGCGCGGGGCGGGCACGGACAGTA
>JAKKIK010001732.1:0-14553 GCA_024500135.1 Heterodera carotae | reverse complement strand
AGTCAGTGTCGAAATTACTCAGTGTCGAAATGGTCTAATGTCGAAATTGGTGTAAAACAGTGAAAGTTTTGAAAATAGTTCAGTGTCGAAATTACGCAGTGTCGAAAATACTCAGTGTCGAAATTACTCAGTGTCGAAATTACATAGCACCTAATTGCATATTTTAAGTCTTTATTTTTATAAAATAGACCCCTAAAAATCGAATTTTTTACACAAAATTCAAAAATCTCTCCCCTAAAAAATGACTTTTTGGCTCAATTAAAATATAAAAAAATTTAATATTTTGTTTGTATCTTTGGTAAAAAAATTAGACATATCGCTATGGGGATTAAAATTTTTTCAAAATTTGCATCCCTAATTTTGGAATTTTTTTCTGCATATTTGGTGCATATTGCGGAAATTTGTGCATATTTGGTGCATATTTTCATATTTTTGCTGCATATTTTTGGACGCCCTAGTGATCAGGACAGGTGGAACTACTTTCCGAAAACAGGATTTAAGAGGCGCCGTGACGGGTCTTAAGATCGAAACCAATTGGCCATTTTATTCAAAATCCACCACATCCGCAGCACCGGGAATCGCGCTCCGGTGTCATGGCAAAGTGAAACTGTGACCGGGTCCCGGAATGTCAGGGAATCCCGGCCAGTCCTGATCAACCATAGTTTTTCAACCAAAAAGCACTCCCAAATAGAGAAAGTTTGTTCACCAACCAATTACAGAGCCATGCTTCTTCATTCAACGCGGTGAGCTGCTTTTGCTGGCTTTGACAAATCTAGGGGGGGGGGGCACAAATAGTGAGACCGCATTATGCATGGATCGGATCTTGACTAAAGCATGCAAGCCCGTAACCAGAAAAAATTTCCGGGGTGGGAGGAATCGACAAATTTTTTCAAATTTTTGGTTTCGGGGGGGGGATCGGGAAAAAATTTTTCCTTTTGCTGGGGAAAAAGCGAATTTTCCCGTTTTTTTCGATTTCGGGGGGGGGGGGGAATTTCCCCCATTCCCCCCCCCCCCTGGTTACGAGCCTGAAAACATGTATTCGGTTGGTACAACACTTTTTAACCAGTTAGTATTGAAGCTCTGGCTATACATTATTCGGCACTCGGACCGGAAGTGGGGGGGGGGGGGGGAATTGGCCGATTGAGCACGCCATTCCTAAGACTGTCTCGACTATTTTTACATTACCCAATCACTCGATCGGCAATGTGAAATTTGATCAAATTGTTGGGTGGTGGTGATCGATTGGTGGTGGTGCCATCGTCGCCACTGTTGTCCAATGCCAATGCTTCGTGCTCCCATTGTGCCCATTGCTGCTGCTGCTGGCTACCATCGGCAACAATTTGACGCCGGCACATTAGCCAAACTGTGCCAGAAATGTGGCGCATTGTCAATCGCTCGTGGGTTAAATTGTCCTCGGAAAATGGCCAAAGAGCAAATTGCCCATGAAGCACGATGATGTATGTGCATTTGGATTTGGAAAAAAATTGCTAAACGTATTTAAATACATAAAATTTGTTGAATTTCGATTACTTAGAAAAAAGTTATGTGCTGTGTAGCAGGAATGGTGCCGGATTCCGAAATTTCGGACCTTTTGGGGTCCGGAATTCCGGACTTTTTTCGAAAAATTCCGGACTTTTCCGGAATTTATTAAAATACCCCGGGGGGTACTATTAGAGGAAATAGAGAATTTTCCAAAAATTGGTGGGATTTTAAGCGATTTTTGACTAAATATTGACTCAAAACCTTCATTTTTAGTACAATTATTGATCAAAAATGCTAAAAATTCCTCAATATATACGCCTATAAAATTTTATTTAAAAAGGCAAAAAATTAACACTTTTAGAAAAGTAAGGCAAAATTCAAGAAATTTTTTAGGAATTATCGATTTTATTGATTGAAAAAATTCCGGATTCCGGACTTTTTTGGGGGGGTCCGGAATTCCGGACTTTCATTTTTGCCATCCGGTTCCATCCCTGCTGTGTAGCAAAGAGGGGAACAAAACGATACAGACCCGTTCTAGTTTGTTTTTCAGTCTAGTGACATTCTCCTGCTGCTGTTCATCTATGGCCGCCACCGA
The DNA here is from genome assembly GCA_024500135.1 of Heterodera carotae. Taxonomy (NCBI): domain Eukaryota; kingdom Metazoa; phylum Nematoda; class Chromadorea; order Rhabditida; family Heteroderidae; genus Heterodera; species Heterodera carotae. The sequence goes on along the minus strand of JAKKIK010001732.1, from coordinate 12,476 downwards.
TGTGTAAATGTGTGCCATTTTTGGTGTGCCATCTGCGCGCGGAGTGTGCAGCCAATTGAACCACATGTTGGCAAAGGCATTGTCAGGCGCCGGCGGCGGTGGCACAGTGAACACCAATTGGCGAATGTTGGTGGACACCAGCGGCCAAATGTACTGTGCCATGACGGCCCAACTTCGCTTCTCTGAGATTTAACAATAATCATCCTTTTGTCCTATTTGTCAAAAAAGTCACCAGGTGGAGGGGAGGGGGGGGGGGGGGGGGGGGGGGGGGGGGGGGGGGGGCGGGGAAGTCGCGGCCTGGAAGGAAGGAAAATTTGCCCAATTCACCTCCGCCCCCCCCTACCCCAAAATTTTTCTGGATATGGGCTTGCCCGCCCCCAAGACCAAAATACTCGACACATCTCACGGTGGTCGGTTCGACTAAGCGTTAACTTTCTTTTTTTAGTCTATCAAAATCAAAAATTTGGATACGTCTCCCTGTTGGCCTGGTTCGACCAAGTTTTAACCTTTCTTTTAAAGTCATTCAAAATTTAAAAATTTGGTAATATTTAGAAAATTTATGTTAAAAATATCCCCTTTTTGTCGAAATCTATTAGTTTAGGTAGGTGTTATGAATAAGTAGAAGTTAGGCAATTAGATACCTAATTTGTAAATTTTGGTTGACAAATAAAAAAGTTAGTTTTGTTTTTAATGAGTAGACGAATAGACGAACAGCAGTGACGCAAACCTTGTGAGTGAATGTCTATTTCCAAAATAATTCCCGCGTTGAGTAAAGACTGAATTTGTCGCAGAAAATCGATTACGCTGTCGTCAATGTATCTAAAAAAATTTTTTTTTTGTTTAAAACCCAGGGGGTTGACTTATGGGTATTCTATAGGAATAATTTTTTTAACGAAATTCCTAATCGCTCGCTTACAAATGTCACTAAATTCCAAAAAATTCGAGTTAGCCTTATGTACAACACTGTACGGAGAATCGAAAAAAACATCTAATTTTTTTTAACCAAAGTTGGTCGAAATAGATGTCAAATTCTAGAAACATTGTTAAGAACAACAAGGATTGACCAAAAAAGGAAAAACTACAATTGAAGTTTTGTTCAACAAGTCTTAGACAAAAAAAATTATCCACCAGGAAGAAAATAAAAATTTTTGTCATTTTCTTACCAAATCTGTCGTCAAATCGAAAAAAAAATTGGGGTCCCCTAGCCCCAGCTTTTTAAGTTGGATTACCATCTGCCTCAAAAGCAAAAAAATAATAACCGAACGGTAATGCTTCGAAAGCCGATAATTTTGTTGGGCGGCATTGGCACGCCCGGCATGGGCACCGCAAGCGCAGTGCCGCCGCCGGTGTCTTGGCCACATGCCATGCATTTGACAATTTGCGCACGCATCGCGTCCACCGGCGAGCGCCCAATTTGTAAATTGCCAATGCGCCATTTGCGCTTCCGGAAATGGAATTCCACCATGGAGTCCAATTGGGGACTGCACAATGCCAGCTTCAGTTTGAGTTCGGCCGGTCCAAGCAACGCAAAAATATTCAACCAATCATCGGGGGCGACATGGCTGCCAAATGGCAAAAATCAAATTTTGGACAACTACCGGGTCCAGTAAAGTCTAGGGACAACTACCGTGTCCGGTAGTTTAAGGGACAACTACCGTGTCCGGTAGTTTAAGGGACAACTACCGGGTCCGGTAAAGTTCGGAGAAACAAAACTAGCAAAATTTAAGGCGGCCGGATCCGAAATCTTTTTCGGTCAAAAATTTGCCACCCGGTCATTTTTTATAAAACTCACATTTTTTTCTTGCGCCGTTTTTGGTGGCTCGATGACATTGTCGCATAAATTATTCAATGTACAAAATAATTATATGAAAGAGAAATATCGTAAAAAAATGAAAAAAATTGTGTAAATAAAAGTCGTAAATTGACTGAAAAAGATTAAATTATCGGTTTAAATTTATTTGTGAATATGCAAACAAAAAATAAATAAATCGTGGCTTCAAAAACTTTACAAAATAAATTCCAACTTTAATAAGACAAAACAACACAAATTCGGCCCTCGGACCAGAAGCGGGAGAAGAAATGCTAAAGCCCTCAAAAATAAAAATGATTGAAGAAAATTTAGGGCGTTGATTATGAATACGACCTTTGTTTTTCCAGTTTCGAATCCTGGACCCGAACTCGAACAATTGGCATAAAATTCATAATCAAAAAGCTTTTAAAAATAAATATATACCACCATACTGGTAAACGGAACCGGGGGCCGCCCAGGGGGCTGTGTGGGAATTTTTTCGCGCATTTTCCGGGAAGAATACTGTATGAATGAATTCGAACAAATAAATTTTACATTTGTATTGGTCGTTGATTTCGTCAGTGTTCATTTGTCAGAATTGATTTCGTCAGTGAAAATACATTAATTATTAGAACTATTAAAAAGTATTGCGAGAAAAAAACGCCGTAAAAGGCACCAAAAATTCAAAAATTTTTTAGTGGTGCATTTTTTGAACATTGATACGTTAAGGATGGTTTAAAAAATCGTAAAGTTGAACACTGAAAACAAGATTTAAGAGGCGCCGTGACTGATCTTAAGATCGATACCAATTGGCGATTTCAATCAAAATCCACCACATACGCAGCACCGGGAATCGCGCTCCGGTGTCGTGTGGCGAGGACATCGACCGGGATTAGGGAATCCCGGCCAGTCCCGATCAACCTTAGTTTTTCAACCAAAAAGCACTAAAACAAAAGATTGTTCACCAACCAATCACAAAGCCATGCATCATTCAACGAAGTCAGCTGCTTTTGCTGGCTTTGACAAATCTAAGGGAGAGTACAAATGTGAAAAAAAACGTATAACGTAAGTTCGGGACGGCTACTGGTCCGAGTGCCGAATCTCGAAAAACGGCTCAATGTTGAATTGAACCGAAATATATCGACCAAGGTCAAAACTTTTTTTTTCGGTTCCTCCAAAAATTTGGCTTTTGCTTAAAATGGGGGGCTTCATCTTGACTAAAGCAGGTATTAAAATTTTTTTTGTTCCTTAATCAGTCAAATATGACGGTCAAGTTATACTTTATTCGGCACTCAGACAGGACAACTGCTGAAAACGCCCCCGGCTAAGCCACAACTATTTGGACAGTCATCAGCCAATTTCAATAAACCAGGTATCATACAAAAGAGGGAGGAAATTTTCATTGGGGGTGGGGAAATTTTCATGGGGGGACCCGAATTTTCAAGGGGTGAAGAATTTTCAGGGGAGAATTTTCAGGAGTGGGGAAATTGGCCGATTGAGCACGCCACTTGAGCGCGGGCGCTGAAATGCCCACACTTAGGATTTTTGTGAATTGGTCTCCAATCTCTGATTTGAAGTCACAAACCCTTAGCGGACTATCTTCTAACAATAAATCAAATGGTGCTAAAAGCTTTTTTCGTTTTTTTTTACATTACCCAATCACTCGATCGGCAATGTGAAATTTGATCAAATTGTTGGGTGGTGGTGATCGATTGGTGGTGGTGCCATCGTCGCCACCGTTGTCCAATGCCAATGCTTCGTGCTCCCATTGTGCCCATTGCTGCTGCTGTTGGCTACCGTCGGCAAAAATTGGGCACCGGCACATTAGCCAAACTGTGCCAGAAATGTGGCGCCTTGTCAATCGCTCGTGTTCAACGTTGTCCTCGGAAGGTGGAATAAGAGAAAATTGCCCATGAAGCACGATGATGTATGTGCATTTGGATAGGGGCACAAGAAATTCCTGCAAATATTTATCAAGGTCGTAATCATTTCGCGCCCTCATCGGTTACCGGTACGAAAGTCGAAGTGTTAAATGTCGAACAAATACAAAAACCGACTTGTTTAATTTTGCTTAATCTAAACTAAAACAAACATGTAACTTTGCTTGACCGAATCCACACCTTTATACTTCAAATAGTTTTGTTTTTTGTAATTGTTCGACACTCACAGCGTTCGAACAGTTCGCGGAGCGAGTTGTCGATCAAAAATGAAAGGAAAATAAGGGTACAATTGGATGCCGAAAATGAAAGTTCGGAACCCAGAATTACGGAGGCTATCAAACAGTCTGGAAATTCGGACCCCCTAAAGGTCCGAAAAATTAGGGAATTTCGTCAGTTTTAAAATCAATAATCGTACCACAGCTCACCCACCAGTTCTAGATTAAATATCAGTTTATTGACATTCTGCTGCTGCTGTTCATCTATGGCCGCCAGCGCGTAAATGTGTGCCATTTTTGGTGTGCCATCTGCGCGCGGATTGTGCAGCCATTTAAACCACTTGGTGGCAAAGTCCATTTTCGGCGCAAGCGGTGGCGACAAATTTAACATCCATAGTTGAGTGGTGTCCGGCGCTGGCGAAGGTGGCACAGCGAACACCAATTGGCGAATGTTTGTGGACACCAGCGGCCAAATGTCCTGGTCCATGACGGCCCAACTTCGCTTCTCTGATATTGATCATAAATTTTTTGGTGGGGGGGGGGAGGGGGGGGGAGGGCCGGGCCATTTTAGCGGGTGACTGGACAATCCGACAAGATCCGACAGTGGACAATTCGACAGTGAATCGAAATTTTAAAAAGTAATAATTCAAGAGATTAACATAAAATGCGACTTTACTCCCTAAGATGCTCTTAAAGCTAGGCTGCTTTTTGCCATGGCTTAAGCAATATGTTCAAAAAAAAATATTTTGTGTTAAAAAATCGGGTTTTTGTTCGAATTCAATGGTTAGGGGTTCACTGGTCGAAAAGAAGGTCATTCGTATTCTGCGTCTCACAATACCCCTAAAAATGAGTTGTGAGAAAAAAACTCGTACCCTAAACCTAACCTAGGACTAGTTTTTCACAAATTTTGCTTTGAGATGTTAGCTTAATATGCTTTTTGATGATAAAGTTGATTTGGTAGATTAAACTTAAGGTGGCGAAAAATGATTTTTGTTTTTGAAAAATTTTGCCTGGCGGGAAATTGTACCGTCGGGAAATCGGCCGGCGGGAAATTGTACCGTCGGGAAATCGGCCGGCGGGAAATTGTACCGTCGGAAAAAATCGTCCTGTTCCGGTCTTGTGAACCCAGCAGCGCTATACAAACCTTGTGAATGGATGTCTATTTCCAAAATAATTCCCGCGTTGAACAAAAACTGAATTTGTCGAAGAAAATCGATTACGCTGTCGTCAATGTATCTAAAAAAATTTTGTATTAAACCCATAATTGGTTATTGTTAATTTTATAGGATTATGCCTAACTCGGGAATGGAGTTAAAATTGGTCGAAATAGATGTCAAATTTATGTTCGGTAAAGATAAAACCGCTAGAAACATGTTTTAGACAGAAAAATTAGCCACAAGGAAAGAAAATAAAAAATTTTGTCATTTTTTACCAAATCTTTCGTCAAATCGAAAAAAAAATTTGGGATCCCCTCGCCTCAGTTTTTTATGTTGGATTACATAATATGCTTCAAAAGCAAGAAAATAACCGAATGGTAATGCTTCCGAAGCCGATAATTTTGTTGGGTGGTATTGGCACGCCCGGCATGGGCACCGCAAGCGCAGTGCCGCCGCCGGTGTCTTGGCCACATGCCATGCATTTGACAATTTGCGCACGCGTCGCGTCCACCGACGAGCGCCCAATTTGTAAATTGCCAATGCGCCATTTGCGCTTCCGGAAATGGAATTCCACCATGGAGTCCAATTGGCGACTGCACAGTGCCAGCTTCAGTTTGAGTTCGGCCGGTCCAAGCAACGCGAAAATATTCAACCAATCATCGGGGGCGACATGGCTGTCAAATGGCAAAAATCAAATTTGGGACAAAAACCGTCAAGATTTTAAAATTGAAGATGAACGGATCCGGAATGTTTTTCCGTCAAAAATTTGCCACTAGGGCCGTTCCATACGGAGGTCATGGTCGTATGACCTCGTGTCAAATTTGATTCAAATACCAATTTGTATAAGTTAGGTTTCTGGGCTTTGCTGCCCCGTCAAAAAAAAAAAATTCTATTTTTTAAATAACTCAGTGCTAAATGGTGATTTTGGTTCACATAACCTTAACCACAACAAAAGAGTAGATCTTAAAACTCACATTTTTTTCTTGCGCCGTTTTGAGTCGCTCGATGACATTGTCGCATAAATTATTCAATGTACAAAATAATTATATGAACGAGAAATATCGTAAAAAAGTGAAAAAAAATTGTGTAAATAAAAGTCGTAAATTGACTGAAAAAGAGTAAATAAATTGTCGATTTAAATTTATTTGTAAATAAAAATTTTTCAAACAAAAATAAACGAATTTGGGCTTCGAAAATTACAAATTTAGTATGACAAAACAACACAAATTCGGCAATTCGGACCGAACAGCGAGAGAAGAAGGGGTACTAAGAGGCTAGTGCTCGCTCTCAGAAATATGAATAATTGAAGAAAATTTTAATTTTTCGGCATTTTAAGAGAAAGGTCAGCCAGGCTCAATATCTAGCCATCCCCCCCCCCTTTCCAAACGAGAAAATAAGTTTTCACGCCTCTTTTTTCTTAATAATCTCAGTACTTAAATCTTCCAACAGTTCCCTGATTATCAAATCCCTCAAAAATGATTGGTGATAGCCAAAAAAAAAAAAATTCGTTTGTCCGCCGGTCAGCAGGATTTCCACAGAAAATGTTTCCAGGTAACGCGGGTTTGGGTGCAGCATGCACATAGCTCCTCATTGTACCAGGCCCGTAGCTAGGGGGGGGGGAATTCCCCCTTTCCAAGTGGGAAAATTTGTTTTTTTTTCTTCCAGCAAAGGGAAGGAAATTTTGCAATTCTCCGCCACGAAAAAATTTTCCGGTTACGGGCTTGCAAAGTAGCGCCCGGCGAAATCAAAAAACCCGGGACCGGGATTTCAAAAAGGTGGCCGGGCGGGATCCCGCCCCGGGATCCCGGCCAAAAATCCCGTCCCGGTTTAAATCTCGGTTAATCAAAAAAGCCGGGATCGGGATCCCGATCCCGCCGGGCACTATTGCAAAGTACCGGCGAAGCCGGCGCCGGCGGGCATTATGCGAGCGTCAAAGATGGTATAGCCAATCGAATCTCATCATTATTGTTGCTGCTGTCATGATGGTTAGATGGAATACCATCAAAGCATTGTACAGCAGCAGGAGGAATACGTTTGATGGCCACACTTTGCTGTGCTGCCTCATCGGCACGAAGGCATCGCCAAATGCGATGATGGCACCGAAACGGCGTTATATGGACCTTTTCAAACAGCAAAACTTCGCCGGTCCGAGCATTCTCCACACGCCAGTGATCAGAGTGATCAGCGCCGGTGGCAACGGCACCGTTGGTGGAATCACCAAAGGTGCCATTGCAATGCACCACAAATGAACGCCTGTCAGCCGTCGACTCCGATTGAAGCAAATTCTTGAAAAAAAATTACAAATTTATTAGTAAGAAAATCTTGAATACGCCCATGCCCCGCCCCCTTTTTATCCCCTCATTCGCATTCCGCTACAAAATTCGAACGGTCTGAATGTAGAACGAAAACAAAAAAATACCAAAAATTGGAAAAGCAGAAAACTGGTTCTGACGCAGAATAGAACCGAAATTGATAGAATTTCGAATGGAAAAAATGTTCGAATTTCAAGTGGTCAAAACAAAATTCGGGATCTTTTAGACTTAAAGGCCGCTTTTTTTACCTTTTTGCAGAGTTCAACCATTTCATCGAATGTGCTTTGCCAAACTGAGTCCAGCACCATAAATCGCGTATGGGTGTCCAATTTTGTTTTTGGTATCCCAAAACCACCATAAATCGCGACATACTCGGACGACCATTTTTGGTAACGCTTGGACAACAAATCATCACGCATATTGACAACATGATTAACAGATGTTTTTGTTGATGGTGGCAAATAATGCAACCAGTTGGCCATCACAGCGGCACTTGGCATAGACAAATGGGACTTCGCCTAAAGAAAATATTGTTGTAGCCGAGTTGAACTCGAGTCTCCCCCAGCTCATCAACTGTCCAACTCACCAACGACCCAAATCGCCAACAAAAAAATTAAGCCTATCATAAGCTTAGCTAAGCCTAGCCTATAAGCCTAGCCTAGCCTAAGCTTAGGTAAGCCTACGCTAAAATTAGCTAAACCTAGCCTAGCCTAAGTTTAGCCTAAGCCAAAGCCTAGCCTAGGCTTAGGTAAGCCTACGCTAAGCTTAGATAAACCTAGCCTAAGCCTAAGCCTACGCTAAACTTAGCTAAACAAGCCTAAGCCTAGCCAAGCCTAAGCTTAGCCTAAGCCTAGTCTAAGCTTAGCTTAAGCCTAGGCCTAGCCTAAGCTTAGCTTAGCTTAAGCCTAGGTCTAGCCTAAACTAAGCTAAAGCCTAGGCCTAGCCTACTGTTGCCTTTTTTGGTAGGCTTGTTGCTTTTCGTTACAGCCAGAACTTTTAAATCAATCCTTGTTAAGCACATTATGTTGTACAACATTTTTTGTAATTATATTTATGTTTCGTTGAAATTGAAAAAGAATCTATAATTTTTCATTTAAATGGGTCGTAATATTTGAAAGAGCGTAATTTAGGCAAAGTTGCCATGCAATATACATTTTCAAGCAATTTTTGGTTGTTGATGAGTTGGGTCGTTGGTGAGCTGGGTTTACACCGTTGAACTCGACTAGCCGTTCAGGCATTGCGAGTTTTGACAAAGTCTGCAAAAGTACGGTTTTCAATGCCCATGTGATCATGATCAAAAGATCGAACAAACCTTTAGGTTTTTTTTAATTTTAAGTGTTTATTCGTTTTTTTTTTATTTTAAGTGTTTATTCGATGTTTTAAACATGTTCGGATGAACATTTAAACCAGAATTTTGCAGACATGTTCGAATTGCGGTGTAGAATCGTTTCCCGTATTTATTTTTAAACCCTATGTTTGGCAATGTTCGTCAAAAATTGCAATGTTCAATTTAAAATCGGCTAGGCAAATTCGAACTTGGCAGAAATACGAAGTCGGCTATATTAATTTACGAATTATGCCGGAATGCCGAACGACGAATGTCCAGCCGATGCTTTTTTTTGGGGGGGGGGGGGAGGAGGGGGGAGAAACTTCCTTCGAAGAACACTCGATCCTCGGAATAGAACCCCCTCCCCCCAAAAAAAGTCTCCCCCCCTCTTTTAGGAGGATTTGAAAAAATTATAAATTGTCCGAACATGTTTGGCACCGCAATCAGGATTCCAAAATTTTGTAAGCCAGAATTCCAGTCTTTTATATTTCTACATCCTCATTTTACATCCATCACTGGTGCACAGAGTGAATGTGTTTGTTTGCTCAAGCCCGTATCCAGAAAATTTTTTTTTGGGGGGGAAGCAAATTTTTCCCATTCCGGGGGAGGGGAATAGGGCAAATTTTCCCAAATTTTTGGGGGAAAATTGTCCCATTTCGCCCCTCCCCCCCTCTTCCCCCTTCATACAGGCCTGTGTTGCGTGAGGGTCCTTGCGAATCACCAGACGAGGACAATGCTGAATTGTCGTAGTGTGTAACAGTTCGTCAATGTCCGATTGTCTTGGCGGTCTTGGAGCAGATAATTTGTTGATTTGGCATTGAATTGGATGAGCGGCTTGCAAATAATTCAAATAGGAAAGCATCTGGAAGCGATAATAAATTAAAATCCCAAATTGCCGAAAATTAGATTATAAAATCGCTAAAATAATTCTATGTACTAGACCCAATACCAATAATATGACTAATTTTTTTGTCAATTTCTTATTAGTGATATTTTTGGAATTTCCTCGTGGTCACGTGCCGGCACTCCTCTAATTTTATTATCCATCATTTTTTCTGACATAAGAGTTGTCCTAACTAGTGCCCGGCGGGATCGGGATCCCGTTTCCCGGCTTTTTTGGTGGGCCGGGATTTAAACCGGGACGGGATTTTGGGCCGCCCGGCCACCTTTTGAAATCGCGGTCCCGATCCCGGCTTTTTTGATTTCGCCGGGCACTAGTCCTAACATGAAACGCCTCAAAAATTAATGTTTGATCAACTGAACCTCTTGCATTTCCGCAGGTTGAATTTTTCTTAACAATATGGTGAGCCCACAGCCATAAAATAGCTCCATGGAATGTTTGGTCAAACACATTTGGGCTCGATGGAGGCGCTGAAATGAGAGTTTTAAAAAAAAGAGTTGAACCCATGTCGAATTCCGCAATCATTTTAATGCCGAGAAAATGGGCCAAAAAAAGAATCGAAATGGACTCTCGGTATTTGCAACAAAAATCCCGTCCTATATAAATATATATATGATGACCGATTAGATCTGACGATACGATATTTTTCGGTTTTTTTCCGAAAAATACCGAACGCGAAAATTTCAGCTTTTTCGGTTACGATATTTTTCGATGTTATCTAAAAAATACCGATCGACCCTTCTGTCCGGTCTCTAATATTTATAATTTTCGCGAATCATGTTGCTATTGCGAAAAAAAGTCCGGGTCCAGTTTTTGGGTCTCCAAAAAGACCGGGTTGCGGGTAACCCGGAACAGCCCTAACACGCGCACACACACACCTTGCTGATGGGAGGCGTCGCCACATTTAACACGACTGGTGTCTTGCTGAGAGTAAAATGTTTTGCCAAATCGGCATCACTTCCAGTCAAATCGGCATAGCGTTGGTTTGCCTCCGGTTTGTTGTTGGCCAACTCGTCCAAAAATCGGGGAAAATCGACGATCAAATGAACACTGTTCACATTGTGTTCACAAATGGCATGGAACCGCTTGCAGACGGGCTGAAAAAACATCAAAAAACTGTGACTCATCATTGCCAACGATTTTTTTCGACCAAATTTCGAAAATTTGAACCTTAGTCCAAAAAGAATTAAGGAAAGCTTTCAGGGCGTTGAAACAACCCCTCAGCAGGCAACAGCTAGTTAAATGAACAAACTGAAGGCCTAATTAAAAAAGATGTCCCCCCCCCCCCCTAAAAAATGCCAAATTTTGAGATTTTATGGCCATGGTTTATTGCGGCATGACAAAAGCCTAAATTTTGTAAAAAGTCTCTTGTCATTAGCAAAAATCTCATATTTTTTTTTCAAATAAGTGAATTAGACTCCAGTCGAAATAGCGTAATCCAAGATAAAAAAACATGATTTTGCCGATGACAAGCATATTAAATTAGAAAAAAAAAATGTCAGGATCCTAACCATAAATCTTTGCATGCTTCCCCTCGCCCCCTAATCGGAAATTTCGCTTGCCTGAACACTGCGCAACAAGTCGCGTCGGCTCAACATTTTGAACGAATCCGTCCATAATTCGATAGGCAACGAAATAGGGTTACTAAAATAAGGAAATTTAAAAGGTTTAAAATCGAATCCGCTTCTCAACCTGCTGGAAAATTTGGGCCGGCAATAAGATGAATGTTCAGTGGTGTTTTTATTGTTGTCCATGATAGAGATATAAAAAAAGATTAGCTAAAAATATCAGTAAATTAAATGACGAAAAATGGGGTTTCCTACCAAAAAACTACCATCAGCGAGCCGATTTTTCCCGTTTAATCCCGTCCCGGTGCATTTCCGAAATTCCGATCCCGTTGTTTTGGACCGAAGTAAACGAAATTTTGTTTTTTATTTTTTTAATTTTGTTAACACATTTTGCCAGATATACATACATATAGATTTTCAAAAAAAAAATTGATTTTAAATTCAAAAAAAAATTCAGATTTTAATCGCGTCACGTCGAAATGCCGAAACGACATAATGCCCAATAAGCCAAAAATAAGACAAAAGGCCCAATAAATCAAAAAACGTCAAAATGCCCAAAAAAAACTAGGCCTGTGTTAGGCTTTGGGGTACGGTTTTTTTTTCTCAAAACTCATTCTTGTGGTGTTTTGAGGCGCTGAACACGAACCCGACCTTCGCAAAATAGAAGCAAAAAAACGCACTATGAAAAAGTTAAGGGACTATTCAGACCATGATTTTCGTCGAATTATAACTCAAAAAATCAATGTCAAAATTTAAAAATGAATGTGTCATAGATGCAGAATTTTTTTTTCTATCGATGATGAAAATTTCTAAAAAATCTGACATACCATAAAAAATTTTGACATAGCAAGGTGCGAGCTGGTATTATTATTAATTAATAAAAATAGAGATAAAGAAATAGAACGCCAAAATGAGAGGAAAGATTTTTGTATTTTTCTCTGGCGTTCTCTATTTATTGTCACACGTCTCGTTTTTTGAGCCGCTGTGTTAAGCAATATGTTCAAAAATAAAAATTTTCATTAAAAAAGTTAGGTTTTTTTCGAGTTCTTAGGTTAGGGCTTCTCGGATTAGTGTTCGGAGCCTCGAAATACCCCTAGAAATTTGGGAAAAATCATGCCTTAAGCCTAACCTAGGCCTAGTTTTTAGGGCATTTTGTCTTTTGGGCATTTTAACCAGGGCTCCCATTTGTCCTTATTTGTAAGATTTGTCCTTATTTTGAGGGTCCAAATCTTACAAATTTTAAATGTCCTTATTTGTAAGATTTGTC
>JAKKIK010001731.1:0-14555 GCA_024500135.1 Heterodera carotae | reverse complement strand
TCTTTTTAGCATAAATTGGACCCATAAATTTTTGGCGCTTAAATGGCCGACCATTTCAGCGCGGCGCGGAAACTCATAGATTTTGGCGCTGAAATAGCTGACCATTTCAGCGCGGTGCTGAAATGTCGCGCTCAGTTGGCCAATTCCCCCCTCCGAAAATTTTTTCTGGATACGGGCTTGCTAGGAAGTATTTGAGATTTCCTATCCCCCCTGGCTTCCCTCCCAGATCGTTACGCCAAACCTGAGAAGCACAACTTTGGACTAACCAGGATACCAAAGATCACATACTCCAAGGGCGTCAAGGGCTTGTGCGCGAATCCGGCGTCGACAGTCACATGACAACCTAACCAACGCTTGGAGCAATGGGCGCCAATAGACCGCCCACAATTCAGTGGTACCCGCTGGAACCGGCAACTGTTGACCATTGCCGCAACGGTTTGTTGCGATAAATCCGTCCGCCGTGCTCCATTCTTTGTGGATGGTCGCTGCTCGGGCGTGTAGTTGGGCGCAAATGTTCAACAGCTGACAGTGAGAAATATTAAAAATAAAATTTCCTTTTTGTATGAACCAAAAGGCAGTGATGCCAAAACAATTCCGAGCCTAAGTATTTGTGTTTAGATTCTTTCTTGGCGAGTTCACCTGCAAGGAAGCGTCCATGTAACAGTTGGCCAGCCTTTCCTGATCTCCTACCACTCTTTCGCCTTCCCCATTTTGATGTTGTTCTGTGGCAACTTCCTTTTCGCTTTTTTCATCATTTGGCACTGAAAATTGCTTCGACGAATTGCCATCGGTTAACGGCGAATGGGAAGACGGAGACGCAATCGGAGGAAGTTTCATTGGGGCACACCTTACACATAAAAACGTTTTTTTCATGGTTTTTTGGCTATTCGCTTTTGTAAATATTAAATTGATTCCGAAAATTCACTCACTTTCCTCCGTCTAGACTGGCCTCAACCATTATGCGGAGACAACGCGCGAATTGGGCAAAGTTTGATGGCGTTATGTGTGCTGCATCGCGGGCCAAAAAACCCAAAATATCGCATACTTTCAAAAAAGCGGCCGGATCATGCCGGGACAAATTAGTTGACAAAACAACGGTGCCATGTTTGAAAATAGAGGCTCTTGTTTTTGACGGATGAGGTGAGAGTAACTGAAAATGATGTCAATAGTTGAAACCACTTTCGAAGGGTGCCCCCCCCCTCCGCGCGCCATTTGTACCTCGACCATTTCCGGCCCGTCCACTTCGTCGCGGTAGGCAGCGGCACCGACAGCTTCCATAAGCGCGAAAAACATTTCCCAGTGTTCGCTTGCATGCAAATTAGCGGCATTCGCGCGAAGAAGTTGGTGGAGCCCGAAGGCAATTTGGCGGGAGAATATAAATAATTCGGGCGGTCGAAGTGCCAACAATTCACAGCCCATAAAATGGAGCACATCGTCGGCACAATGGCTGGCGCGGTCCTGAACAGTCTGCTGATTTGAAGAGGCTAACAGCAAAGAATCTGTGAAAAAAGAGAGAATAACACAAAATTTCCGTCTCATTAGTCTTTTTTTTTAAGCGAGTAACTCAAATGAACGGAAGGGGGGCGCTGTATTGGATTGGCTAATTATCCGTTCCCGAAAGTGGTGCCATGCCTTTGGTTTCTCCAAGTTGCTGTTTTTGGTGGTCGTCGTCCATTGGGTCTACCACAATTACCACACTTTTGATTTGTGCGGAAATTGCCTGTGGATGACTTTGCCTTCCCAAATTCGGCGCTGTCTCCAAGACTTGTTGGGGTTTTTCAACAGAGGACGACGACAAGTGATTGTGCGCGAAGTGCAGTGCCCTTGTCGTCGTCGGATTTTGTTGGCCCAAACGGAAGAGGTTCCGATTGGCAATTCGAATGACAGACACGACGGCACGTTCCATTAATTGTTGGTTGTGGGGAAAATGGGAGAGCAATGTGCGCAGATGGTCGCGCACCGGAGACCACACTTGGGCCAGTCGGTCCCGATTCTCCAACACAATGTTCGTCTGAAGGAAACCGGGCAGTCGTCAGGCAAATAAAGATCAAAATGGGAGGAGTCTCACCATTAATTCAAGCAAAAAAACTATCGCTTCTTCCTCTTCCAATGCCAGTTTTACGTTTGTCCTCGACCCCTCTCGCGGGTAAAAGCCATTGTGATGTGGCGAAATTCGTTCGTCCCCAGAAGAGGTTGACTCAATGGAAAGCATGGAGCCCGCCTCTGCTTGACGAATCAACGGCTGTTGCTCAGTGCTGTCCGTCGGTGCTCGGTGAAGCAACTCGGCCGAGGGCACAGCGACGTTGGACAGATCCACAAAAGAGTCTTCATCTAATGGTTATAATCAGAGAGATTACGGATTCAAATTATAAAATCCGTGTCAGTCATATCCAGCGGGTTCATGCGTCGTTGCCCGTATTTATGGAAAAAAGCACCCATAAAGATCGACTTTTTTTATTTATCCCCCCCCCCTCCTCTAAAACCCATGCTCTGGATAACACCTTTGGTGCCATTTATCATATTATCAATTCACCACTAATGAATTGCTTCCATTTTAACAATTTTGGAACCTTGGCTTTCGTGTTGCGAATGTTGTTGTTGCTGATGATGTTGGTGTGTTTCCTGTTGTTGTTGTGGATGTGGTGCTCCCTGCAGCGCGCCGAGAATCGGTGCCACGGTGTAACAGCAATGAATGATAGAATTGACCAACTCGGTAAGCGAAGAGCCGGCCAAATAGCGACTGTCCGGCACAATTTGCTCGGGGTGACACTCTGTCACGACACCGGCGGCCAACTAAAATTCCATGTCCATAAGCTGCAGCAAATTATAAATAAAATTAATCCATTTTATGTAAGCGACCGACTTTGCTCATCTCCTTCTCCTCTTCACTTCGCGGTCGATTTTGGCCAGTTTCCGCGCCACCGGACGACGAATTTCCCGTAAAGCCGAGCCAACTGAGCAGCCCGCTCTCCTCTTTCTTAGGTAAGGTCGCGCGACGCTTAAAGCGCTGTTTAAGCGAGGCGAACCCGGACGACTCCACAAAGTCTTCCAATTGGACAAAAAGAGGGGGGAGCAGATTGGCTTTGAGCATGTAAAGAAGACAGTCCAGCACGTTCATCCACCCCTGAATGGAAATTGTACAAACCAATTTAAATACGAATAGACAAATTGGGTAGGGATGGTAAAGAAAATCTATTTCACTTACTTCCCGAAGGTTATCCCCATACTGGTGCACCAGATCAAACATAGCCCGTGCCGCCATCTGCGCCTTTTTATTTTCCCCAAATGCCATTGCCATCGCCTCCGGCGAATTCCACTGTTGCCAATAGCGTGCCGGGTCATTGATTTCACCGGTCGTCGTGCCGTTTAGCACAGGGCGGGAAGGCAACGACTGACAATGAGACGAGGGCGGCGACGAACTGCCCGGATCGGTCACCACTGTGTGAGGAGACAATACCTGATGAAACTCAGTAACGAGTTCGCTGCCGCCGGCCAAATCGTCCGGCTGATGGCCATGACACGCGGTTGCTGTCGAACTCATTACTAGCTTTTATTCACGACGGCAAAAGAAAAACAGTAACCCTTGGCGCGTTTGCTAAGGCAACTAAAAATCAACTATTTTAGAGTGGGCAAAATTTAAAGAATGCAGCTGAAGTAAATGGAATTCATCTTTCGACTGGTTCAATAAATACCATCTATGTTGAAATATTAAAATAGTAGGTGGAACTTTTATTCAATGTCTCGGACAAAAAATTCGCTGGTCTCGCAACGTAAATTGCTAAATTGCAAAAGTTAATAGCGGAACAGTGTAAGACACAATATTTGGTAAATACCGAACTCGTTTTTGTCTTTTTTTTTGTATCGTTTTTTTTTGTAACTGCTTTTTGTTTTCTTCATAAAACGAGTTGAAATCGCCCAACCCAAAAACGAATTCGATACGAAAAGGGACGATGGCAGATAATGAGATGGTTTGTTAATAGAGGCAAATCTTTGAGTGACCGAGCAATATTATAACGTCTTTCGTGGCCAATTTGACCATGTTAAAGCGTCCTTTGAGTACTCAATAGTTGCACCAAACATTTTTACGACGAATTGCAGCTTTCTCTTCCTCAGTGAGATCGTCTTCAATTCCAAGCAAGTTGCGAATTTCCTCGGGCGAACGCTCTTTCAGCAGCTGCGCCATCGATTGACACCCGTAAAGATACTTAAAAACAAAATGTACTCGTACAGGCTAATGAGTAGACTTACGAGAGCCTTCAAGTTCAAGTAATTTCCGGCAGTCAGCAAGTCCGCCAACACTTCAACATCGACCTAAATAAATTTTTGGGAAAAATTCGTAAGCAACATTGAGAGACAGACCGACCTTAAAAAATTCCTTCTCAAAGTCGGTAAATGTGAACCATTTACGCTCGTGCGTATTAGGGTCCTGCAAAATTTGTTATATAATTCCGTATAAGTTATCGCTACCTCCTCAATGACGGGCAACGGCATCCCTATAATTAAACAAATAGCCATAATACTGAAACAATTAAAACTCACCCACGTGGTTTTCCATCCAAGTGACCACCTTTTTAAATATGCTTTCCGTAACCACTTTCACATCAAATTCAAAGTCGTCAGTGTTCGCCAACTCCAGTTCCTAAGCTTAATAAGCTAAAAGACAAAAACAGTGTCCAACCTTCCACATGTCGTGAAAGGCACCGCTTTGAAGCAACAGAGAAACACGAACTGGAACACGTCCATCCTTGCACACACAAAACACCTTAATACTGCTTTTGTTGATTTATTGCGCCACAATTATATTTTTAATGCTTAATATTTATAGCTGGATAAAAGAAATAGTAGAAATGCAGAGTAATAAATGATTTTAAGATCTTCGGCTTTAGTTCGAGTTTGGGTCCGGGATTCGAATTGGGGAATAGATGTCAAGCGACCCAGACAAAAAATTAAAATATCTCCGTCTTTGGTCGGTTTTACATATCCCATGACACTTTACGCGTCCAATGGCATTTTACGCGTCCCATAATATTTTACGCGTCCCAAAAACATTTTACGCGCCCCATAAATTTTATGCGTCCAAAAAACATTTTACGCGTCGTCCAAAAAAATTTTACGCGTCCCTTTAATTTTTAATATAAAATTGATAAATTTATGTACCTATTTCCATTCAATCTGTTAATAGTTATTAAATGGATAGGACATTGATTTGGTAGTACTGTTGTAAGTGATGGGTGCGCGGCGTATGGGGGTTATACAAGCGACATGGAGGGCTTTAAAGCAAAGCATAAAACATTTGCATGGAACCACTGTTTGGACGCGATAATTTTCGGACGCAAAATGTTTTGGAACGCGTAAAATATTTTTGGGACGCGTAAGATGTTATGGGACTCGTAAAATGTTATGGGACGCGTATTGCCATGGGACGAGTAAAGTGTCATGGGACGCGTAAAACCGACCAAAGCCAAATCTCCTTCTTGCTAATAGCGCCGAATCTTTTATGAGCTAAATTCTTTATGGGCGTCAAACAGTGTTAGTACCGAAAATCACTGTGTTATAATTTAGTCCGGTTGTACGATTCGAATATGGGCTTTGAATGATAAATTTGAGTCATGGTTTGCGGGATACCTCTTTTTGGAGCGATTCTTCGGAAAGTTGAGGAAGATCCGGCGAAACTGAAGCAGAAGTTGAAGTAACAGAAACAGCTTCACTCATTTTTTCAGCCAATCTCAGAAAGCAAAGCAAAATATTAAATATTGGGTTTTGATCTGTAACAAAACATTATAAAAATAGGGATCATAATTGTAGGCCGAAAAATAGCGAAACAGGCACCTAAACAGGCATAAAGTAAGACTTCACCTTAGCGCTACATAAGTTTTCACTAAAGGAGTTGGTCTTTTTCAATGCAAAATGCAGACCTTTCCGATTTTTTGATGTATTTGGATCCGGATTCGAAATATCGAAAAACTAAGCTCTGATTTAGTCAGCGACCATGGAAAGCCCTAGATTACGAAATTCGAAAATAATAATTTTTTTTTTTGAAATCTGCGCACAGCGGTTCGATTTTGGGCTCTAATGACCTTTTAACTGTTTAAAATGCCATGAAAACATACTTCATTCGGTTTTCAGGGTTAGCTGATCATGAATTCGGTATCCATTTCTCTCAACCCGATCCCCGGAATTAAATGCTTTTTTTTGTTAATTTTCTTCAAAACCACTAAATTTTTCAAAATGCCGGAACCGCCAAACTGCATGTGTTTGGGCCGGTCTTTGGTCATTTCTTACTTAAAAGAGTTTTTGTTGATTTTGAGTCTGGGAGGTCAAACAATAAGTCAATTACTCCTCACAAATACATAAGTACATATTCAATAGACGAATATGGCTGTGTGAATTGGTTAACTGTGTTAAGGAATACGGGTTATTAACTTAAACAGTAACTGGGTGGAGTTAAAGACAAAGAATTTAAGCTCAGAAAGGTCAATCGATCAATCATTTCTGTGACCATCCAAGAAAAGGTCAACCATCAATCATCTTTGACCAACCGAACAAAGTAGATTTGTTTGCGTTAGTACTTTGATTTGCCTCCAGCCACTTCCCACACCCTTTTTAAAAATCAGAAATCACAATTTTATCTCTGAACTAGGATTTAGAAAAAACCGTTACCGAATAAAAAGTGTTTAGTAAAAATGGACCAACTTCATCCTCTATTTTTTAGGTTTGTCATATCAAGGGCTTTCGAATGATACTAAATTTGTTTGGGTTCATTCTGTAAGGATTGTGATCTCGCTGGGCGGTTAAAACGCCGAAGTGCGGAGGTTGATAGGATCCTTTAGGAGAAGCGGCTAATGGGCCTGTCAGAGGAAGAGCTGGCCATGGACTGAATGAAGGTCGTGGGTTCATTTCCCACTCAGGCTTTGTTACCATATTGCCTATTTCTTACTTTTCGTTTATTGTACACAGCGGCCCGATTTTGGGCTCTAACGACAATAAAGATTTGAATTTTGGCCTAGTGGTCTGTGCGACAGTCACCAAAAATTAGTCATGGGTTCGAATCCCCTGTTTTATGCATGTGTGTTTTTGGTTATTTACTAATGGACAAAATAGAAAAAAAATTCTTGGATTTCAAAGATTAAAACATGTTTCTATGTGTTATCAGGGTCGTTGATCACGAATCTGAACTCAGATTTTCGATATCCTGAACCCTGGCTCCAAAATTCGAAAAAACGGTATGAAAAACCCGAAATTCTCAGGTTTTTAACCTATTTCTCGAAAACCAAAATATAACTCAAAAAAATTAAAATATCTAAAGAAATAGAACGCCAAAGTGAGAGGAAAAGATTTTTGTATTTTTCTCTGACGTTCTCTATTTATTGTCACACGTCTCGTTTTTTGAGCCGCTGTGTGTATAAGTCAGGAGTCCCGCCGAACTTGTGGCGACTGCAACCTGAATATGCAACAAATTCCTTTACCACCACTGGGGTCCTCAGCTAAAAAGACGTCTTCTAGATAGTGCTAATACATATATTTTTACATTAGTATTTACAATGCGTCAAAAATCGTTTTCCTTTCAACCTTTGCCTGTCTTAAATTCTAATTGCTTCACACGAAATGCTATTTGTCCAAGCAGCAAAAACAAGGTCGGGTTATTCGTAGTCGAAGCTAATTCTATAATTATTACTATCTCTTAAGGATCGTCCGATGATGGTCTTGACAGTTCCGCTAGAGGAAAATGAGAAGGAAGTGACCGTTCAGCGAATTCCATTAGTGATTGAATATTTACAAAACAATTGGACATTGCATGGGTGGCAACGGAAGGTAAAAAAGAATAATGTTTATTTTGCATGTTCTTATTTGCCATTAGAAAAGCAATGTATTGGATAAAAAATCGACGAGTCCGATCGAGGCCACCACTTCAGTTGCGTATTTATCTCATCAGCCACGGACCAAAGAACAAGAAAATGCGGAAAGTAGTGAAGAATCTCCCCAACAAAGAGAAACGCCCTCGGGAAAACCTCAACATTCGAAAGGTATAAACAGCTTTTTATGAAGCCCTTATTTGTGAGGAGGGGCAGTCGAATATAAGGAAAATGGGGGTAATACTGCCGATGGTCACCTCTATTTTTTGAAAAATTTAATTTGTTTTTTCCAGGAAAATGTCTCGATTATTGGGTTTAGGCTATACACCACTCAAAATTGTTTTAATCCCCTTACAGAGGGGTTTGAGGGTGCTGATCATTTGCACAAATTATAATCATCACTTATTATTATTTTGTCAGTAAATTTCAAATTGTTCTTTGTTTTATTACCCCCTTCAATTTTTGAACATTTTTTGTAATCAGCAATAATTGTCTCTTCGAATGGTTCTGTCGCGATGGAGGAAGTTGCTGACAAATTGCGTCAGAGTGCGCTTCAGTCGGCCACCGCAAAGAGAAGGCACGTGTCGTTGGCAGAACAGGCAATGCTTGAAATGGAAAATGAGGCGGA
The DNA here is from genome assembly GCA_024500135.1 of Heterodera carotae. Classification (NCBI taxonomy): domain Eukaryota; kingdom Metazoa; phylum Nematoda; class Chromadorea; order Rhabditida; family Heteroderidae; genus Heterodera; species Heterodera carotae. Next base: position 6,074 of record JAKKIK010001731.1, on the reverse strand, counting down.
AATGGAGACAAACGATGAGCAAATGGTTGGTCAAAAATGCAAAAGTTTAAAATCTTTCGATTTAGTTTTTCTATGACATATTTTGCCCAAACTTGAACCCCGCATCGTAGCCTCTCCCCCCGCCCAGCAAAAGGAAAGAAAATTAAATAAAAAGTGCGGATCTAATATTTTTTAACAATTTCCTTAAATAATCTTGTTAAACACTACATTTCAAGGAATCCCCCCCCCTCCCCCTTTCTGGATACGGCAGCAGCCATTGCGTGCATTATATAAGAAAAAACCAACTTTCGCATATTTCGACTTTTTGTTCAAATTTTGGGGCTCCAGCTTTAAAATTACCCAATCCGTTTTGGTGCTCTCTTCCTTTAGTCAAAATTCGGTAGGGTAAATTTCTTTTAATAAATTAACTCATTATTTCGAAGACCTGCCACTTCCCCAATAAACTTTTTTTGGGAGCCATTACCTCCCTCTCTCACTCAAGATAGCTTTTTTCAATAATTAATGTTGCTTATGCTTTAACTTTGTGATATTTTGGTACAGACGAGCGGGGACGGCCATTCCCAGCCGGCGGTGTCTTTTGTGGACCAAAGTTCCTTCAGAAGTGTGTCCGGCGATGATGGCAAAAGTCGCGACGTGGACGCCTTGGACGTGCCGCCCCCCACAAAACATGGACGGATGAAGTGAAAGATCGGATGGATGGACCGAAGTAGGGGGGAAATAGCGCTGACTGTCCATGGATGGAAATATTATTTATTTTGTCGTCAATTTAATGATGTGATGAAAAAAATAAACAAAAGAACACCAAAAAAATGAAAGTGACTAGAAGACGTTTGAGAAGGAATACCTGCTGCTGATTTGCATAAATTGTGTCAAATTAAATGGGTCGGAATGAATGACTTTGAAAACGAAATAAGTAAAAACAATAAATGGAGGAGGCAGTGAAGTGTTGTTCGGTTATAGGATTTGAAAAGTGATCTCTTTCTTGTCGAATCCATCTCCTGTGCGCAGTGTGCTGCTTTTGTTCGCCATCGGATTACGCCTCCGGAATTGGATCACTTTCCCAGGGACAACGATCTAATTGGTAAACTTCACGTTAGGATTAGAATTGGGACTATTGGAGGGGGCGGGGACTAAAGGGTTGATTGTGGGCATGGATTCGACTGGAGCGGAGGACGCGTTGGACGATGTGCAGTCCTTGGGGGGATGGGAGCACAAACAGACAGACCAATGTTATTGAAGTCGTTCCAAAGTGCCAAGATCAGTTCAGAGGTCATTAATTCTCCAGCATGAGTTGAGATCATCCGAAGCTGTAATTATTTAGCCTATAATTAATGCCATTGGCATTTTTATCCTTGCCATAAACACTCCGTCTTTGCGCAGGAAATTGTTGGTGAATTTGCGCAACGACACGTCGTCTGCCATCGGTTTTTGCGGATGTTCGCTGAGCACCCGCAAATATTTGCGTATGAAGGTGACACTCTGACATGGAAATGTAATTTTTGATTAAACATTGGCGGATCGCATTGTCAAATCAATCACCTTTTTGGGGTAGAGCATCATATAGACCCAATAAAGACAGTTGATTACCTGACAGGGCCATCAATTAGGTACAGTATGATCAGAGATTGTATGTGTCTTACGGTAACGGATCCGACAGTGAAAAACCAAAACCATAGAAACAAGAAGATCTTTTCGTTGAACATGCTGCAAGGGGCGTGTAGCAAAATGGGATATGCCATCCATCAAATACCGTACTTGATCATGAGTACACACTGTACAGTATGCCTGTGAATGTTGCCGAGGACACGGACTTCAAAGTCGCACAAAGTGACACGGGGGAACATCCCTTAAGGCAATTAACAAGAAAAAGTCGGTTAAATTGTAGAATAGGATGCTGACAAAAAAGATTAGTACAATACATCCACGCGTGGATTTCTGAAGCACTGACAATCCGAAAAAGTAAATTTTGAACCCGACCTTACCATACATATAGAACAAAATACTTTAAATCGGATGTAATATTCGTAATATTCATGATCAATGCTCCCAAAAAACCCCAGATTCATACAATTGCCCAAAATTGGTCGACCCACCCGTTTTTTCCCATTCAATTTCGTTGACAATGTCTCTGAGAAGAGTGAAGCCGTAGGTGAAATCGCGCGAGCCCAAAATATGGTTGAGCAAGCTGAGTGAGTTAAAAAAGGCGAGGAAATTCGTCAAATAAACGAAGGAATTACCAAAATTGGACGACGACATTTGTGGAATAAAGGAGCTGAATGAATGAACATTTATTTACACATTGTAAATGTTGCCTCTCTTTTACTTTTATGCCTATTGAAAGAAGTGTCACGTAACAGCCGCAGTGTTTTCCCAATCGCAAAATTGGCAATCGATTGCGACTTTGTCGTTGTACTTGGGTCAGCTGAAGCACCGAATATTAAACGGATCAATGGGGGGGGGAGTAATGCAGACCAATCCCGTAAACAGAAAAAAATTTCGGGGGGGGGGGGGAGGAGAATTGGGAAATTTTCTCCTTTTTGCTGGGGAAAAGGCAAAATTATCCATTCCATTCGGGGGGGGGGGGAAGGAATTCCCCCCATTCCTCCCCCCCCCCCCCCCTGTGCCTGATGCAGACCAATGGTGGACGAGGGAGGGGGGAGGTTAATGCATCGGATATTGAACGGTTCAATGGGAGGGGGGGGGGGGGTAATGAAGACCAAAACGGATCAACAGACATGAACTTCCTCCTGCATGTGTCTGGCCATTGTGAACACTGTGCGCGACTTTATCTCGGGGTCCATCAGTCGCGCGTCGCATGCCATTTGGACGAGGCCTTGCAAATTGATGCCTACAAAGAGAGGGCAAAAGCATGAGCCAATGACAATCATAAGGAAGGAAGAATCCGACCCGAATGCCAATAGAGAAGGCCCCGCCACACAATGCACGGAATATAAAAAAACAGCGCCTGGAGCGCCAAAATGAATGGCACCTCAAATGAAGACAAAGTGTTTAAATTCGAAGACTGAAATGAAAAGTCAGGCCCGCCGATTTGGGGGAAAGGAGAGGGCCATTTGTGATGGAATACCGTACCCATTGATAGTATCCGATCTGACGATTTCGCCGGGAATAGACCTCCCGGGGAATGTCTTCCTCCATCGGAATCCAATAGGTGTTCTGCACGTAGCTGAAGATGACCAACCCAATCAATAATGGATCGATCAGTGAACAATGCAATCACTGCACATTCACTCACCAATAATTCTCCTGCAGATTGGATTTTGGAGATGAATAACAAACAATTCCGAAATGGTCAATTAATAAATAAATTTGAAATTCTTTTGGTTAAGCGCACAAAATGCAATTTGGCCATTTATTTGCTTTCATTTTGTTTGTCCCGCCTCGCCAACTTACCGTGTACTGTTCCATTGCATCTTGAAAAAATGTATTATACATATGTAATTAATTGCCTTTTAATAAATTGTTAATTAATAAATTAATTACCTGTGAAAGTGGCCGGCACCCAACACCTTAAAATGATGTCAATTAATTTTAAATTGTCTTTTTTTTTAATTTAAATTCTTTGCCCACTGTATTGGGAAGCCAACCTGAAAATTGTTTCATAAATATGCACTTTATTTATATATTCCATTCTTTTTCTCACATATTGTTTGGCAGAGACCAGCAAAGCGAAGGAGGCAACTGAAAATGGCTGTCCTTTCATTATAATTTAATTATTATTATAATTATAAATTCAAAATTATATTCAAATTTATTTCGACAAAAACTTCCAAAACTTACGAATTGTCGTTGTATAATAATCTGATTTTTTTATTAACGTTTCCTTACAAAAACAAACAAACAACGCACAGTTCAGCTTATCAATGAAGTCGTCATCTGAAAAGTGTCTGATGAATGTGCTCCCCCCAAATGCTTTTATCTTTCAACCAAATATTATTTGGATAATATTTTGGATTAACCCACCCAAACGCGGATAAAGCGCCCGAAATGCGGAGGCCAAATAATAGAGGATCATAGCTGAATTGGGCAACATTTTGCACGGATTATTATTATATGTAAAGTGTCCAATGTTACCAGGCGAAGCGCTTTGGCCGTGCGCGTGGCCTTGCAAATAAATGGGTTTTTGAACTTAAATTACTCCGAATTCGCCAACCGCCCCCGTGGGCGCCGAAATGATGGGGGCCGTGGCCGCCGCCGTCCAGAAATTTGTGAGACTTTAAAATCTTGGAAGGTTTTAACTGTACAAATTGGACATGCCTGGTAAGAAGGGATCTGCTCCAAATGCCGGGCCTTGTCAATGTGCGATCGCTAAACAAAAAAAAAATACAATTTCTTTTTCCATTTAATTTATTTTTAAATGGCTAATAATGCCTAACAATTGTTGTCGTTGTTGTTTTGGTTTGAATTGTGCCAATTACCATTTTTTGAGTTGTAATGGAAAACAGAAAAGTGAGTGGACAAATGAAGAAGTATAAATGAAGATGATAGGGGGGGGGGGGGAGAAGCTTTGATGGGATGCAAATGAAAGGAGAGGGACGGATATAAGCCTATAAAATAACGGAGAGGGAAAAGAGTCGAGAAAAGATGCGCCATTCTTCAATTAGCCAAATTGGCTTTGATTGGGCGGGATGAAATGAGAAGCAATGAGAAGGAAGCAGTGATGAATGAATGAATGAATGAATGGCATCAATCATTTGCCAATTAAATTGGAAAGGAATGGCATTTTGGGTGCAAAATTAAAAAAGAAAAAGGCATTGAGAATTATGAAACAATGGCAAATATGCCAAAGTCTTTTGCTACCTGCTCGAACTGATTGTTCTCCACGAGCAGCTTCTGTTTCGTCTGCTGCGTATGAATTTTTACCAACGCTAATTTCGATTTGGACGCAAATCGCGGCTCTAAAAGTTCGAATCGACGGCAGAATTTGCTTTATCCTGTCAATAATAGTCTCATATCCATCCGATCTCCATTTATCTTCGTTATTTCGTCTAAAACCATCCGATCCCCGTAACTGCCGCCCTACGTTTTATAATCAGTGGCGTTTTGTGCCGAATTGGCTGCGGTGACGTGTCAGCGCCGATGTGCCGCCGTTCATGCAATTGCTGCTCCTCCTCCTCAACCGGACCCAAAGGGTTCTCCGTCCCTTCGATGGTTGGCACAATGCAATTGCCTTTGGCACCGTCGCTATTTTTGGCACCGTTTAAATGTTTGTCCCTTCTCAGCAACAACGAATTGTCCAACAATTTTGTGAGATGAAAACGTCGGAAGAAGAGAGGAAGAAAATTGTGAAAATCTCTTTGTTGGAAGTGATCGGACGAGGGCAAATCAATTGGAAGTGATCGATGGATTTGATGGCACTGATAATGCAACGAGGGGCAGACAGTGGAGGGCACATCGGTCATAGAACAAAAATGGGACACCAATTTGGAGAGAACGGCATTTATTGCTGCTGCTGATGATAATTGGAGGGGGGGGGGACAATTTTGGGACAGTTTTAAAACATTTAGTGGGTAAATTTGGGACAAATGGGACGAGAGAAGGAAATGCTGGAAAGGGGGCGGGGGATTCTTTCCGAACTTCGAAGTGTTTTGGAAAAAGGATGAGAAGGCGGAGGTGACAGAGGGGGAGACAAAAAAATTAAAAAGCAAAATAAAACATTCAAATTCTTGTAGCATTTAGCAATTTCTGCTTTTTTTTTTGGTGAGTCTCGGCGTGAGCTCTCCCCCAAATTGCCCCCGCCGCCTCTCCTTGCCCTTTCAGAAGCACACCTTTTTCAGGGAGGGTTTTCTCTTTAAATCGATGTCTGCAGGCAGTGCCAAACAATTTTCTTCTAAATTTTCAGGTCCACTGCATATAAAAGCCATTTCGATGAGTTGGACAAGGATGAGTGAGTGAGTGAGAGATGGACGATCCTCCCCTCCCTCCCTCCCCTCTCCCCCCTCCCTCCCCTCTCCCTCCCTCCCTCCCCTCTCCCCCCTCCCTCCCCTCTCCCCCCTCCCTCCCCTCTCCCCCCTCCCTCCCCTCTCCCCCCTCCCTCCCCTCTCCCCCCTCCCTCC
>JAKKIK010001730.1:0-14560 GCA_024500135.1 Heterodera carotae | reverse complement strand
ATAATATTTTTGATTTTCATTTCTTAAATTGATTACGACTCAATCAATAATAAATCAATTGATCATTTATTATGCGAATGAATGCCACGGCACACATTGTCAGATTTGCTTGTGGGCTTGTTGATAATGCCATTGGCACTGTTTGACCCGCTGCACAACCAGAATTGGCCATTGGGCCGGGCATTGTGCCGAATTTGGGCAACATTTGATGTGCTCCTTTGCACTGCGTCCATTCTCAATTTGTGCAACATTTCACTGGACAGGTGGTTGAATTTGAAAGCTCTAACATTTAATAGGGGTTTTTAAATGGATTTTTTTTTAAGTTTTATTTAGCAGAAACGAATTCGCAATTGAAAAATCGGAACTTGTTGTATGAGGGATTAACTGCTTAGCTTAAGCTGGAGAATTGCTTCTTGGCGGCTAATTTCCTATTTAATTTCATTGGCGAAGTGTGGCCAAATGACTCAGCACGGCATATGGCGCCAACGGCGTAATTTACCAAATAATCTTTTTAAGAAAAAAATTAACTTTGTCCTAGATAAATTTTAAACAGATAAACAAAAATCCAAGTACGATCATCTAGGTAAGTCAAGAATGGAGAGGGAGCTCAGCTGTGCCGATAGGCGCCGCCGGGAAAATTTTTGAGAATTTTAGCGAATTTACCACAAAATTGCACTAAAAAAAACTTCCAAATTCCTGAAATTTCATTTTAAGTCGGAAATGCTCTGTTAAATATGTAGAAGCGCAGGGTAAAATTAATTTATACGATTTTATGAGGAAAGAATTTTTTAAACAAAGAAATGAGGCTATTGAAAAAGGCACTTTTGTCTAGTGTGCGGCAAATGCGATTTTCGGTAATCGGTAACGGTAAATCGGTAATTTACCGTTACCGAAATTTACCGACGGAAAATGTCGGTAAACTGATCGGTAATCAGTAAATTAATTTTTAATTGTGTTATTTATTTTATTTTTTTGATCTCCCTGTATGATTTCTTAGAAAAGGGAAATTGAGGATTTATGAGCCATTTTTATAACAAATTTTCATAAGGAAACCCAGCTAAATTGTCAAAATTTTCCCGGCGGCACCTGTCGGCACCGATGAACCCCCTTCTCGTTCTCCAATTTTGGGACTTGAATTCCTCACATTCTTACTCAAAACAACAAAAATGTGCCACACAACGCAAATCTGACCAAAATGGCACTTCAAGAGCTAGGCTGGGAAGTTTTACCACATCCGCCCTATAGCCCAGATGTGGCACCAAGTGATTATCACTTGTTCAGGTCCCTGTCCAATGCGCTCGCTGGAGTGACTCTCGAAAATGCCGCGGCACTCCAAATGCCGCGGCACTCCAAAATTGGCTTGATGAATTCTTTGAGTCAAAACCACCCATTTTTTACAAAAAGGGGATTCAAAAATTGTCTGAACGTTGGGAGCAGATCGTGAACAATGGGAAGAATACATTATTGATTAATTTATTGAGTATTGGTTTCGTTTTCTTGCAAAATAAAAGTGCAAAAAAAACGACATGACTTATGGATCAACCCAATAGAACTAATCAGTTGGGCTGATTTATTCTATAAATTATCCTTTCTCACCACTTTCTCTTGTCACTTTTGCACTCATATATCTCCATTCTTACCAATGCATTTTTTACCGAAATCGGTAAATTATCTCGGTAATCGGATCGGTAACGGTAAATCGGTAAGTTACCGTTACCTAAATTTATCGAAAATTCAAAAATTGAAATTTCGGTAACGGTAATTTACCGGCTCGGTAAATCGGTAATTTACCGGCTCGGTAAATCGGTAATTTACCGGCTCGGTAAATCGGTACTTTACCGTTTTACCGTTACCGTGCCGTGCCGCACACTACTTTTGTCATATCTCCCCTAAATTCTCATAATTTGGGGTTCTCGACTTATTTCTGTTTCTCATATTTTTTGGGGTAAAACTTTTTTTATACTGCGAAAATTAATTGTTTCGTGGAAGAATATCGTTAAAATTATTGTTTGGTTGACTTTCCACAAATATTGTCGCTACATTCGTCTCCATTTCTTTAGACTGCTAATTCCGATGTTCAACATTTTTGCTATGTTTCTGTCATCTATTTCTGGCTTTTTCTCTTTAATTTCGTAATACAGCTTCAGCTTTTGATGCTTTTCCTCTTCGGAATATCTTTTTCCTTCTTAAATTTAATTCCTGCATTTAATTTTATTTTTAAATATTACTTTTGCTGTTTTCGATGCCCAATTCTTTTTTCCAATTCAAAAATGTTCTTCTGCTAATGCCCAATTCCTTCACAAATTTTTGCTGTTTGCCTTCATTGTTCATTCGCTTAAATTCATCAATTCGTTTAATAAATTCTCGCTTTTTCTCCTTGTAATGATCCATTTTTAAGCTTAATCCAAATTCTATTTTTGGGCTTAATCCAAATTCTTTTTTCCACTTATATATTTTGTCGCGGCTAACTCCAAATTTTATTGCAATTTTTTGCTCAATTTTACCTCTATTTTTATTATCAAATTTTCCCATTTTCTTCAATTCTTCTTTAATTGCGTGAAATTTTTGAACAAATTTACGTTTTTGTTGCTCGGAATGGCTTTTGCTGCTTCTTTTACCATTGATCGGCTTCATTTGTTTATTTGGCTCTTCCAATTTATCATTCTGATCACTTTGATCGCTTTTTTGATTATTTTGAATGCCTCCAAAATATTCAATTTTCTCAATTTGTTCGGCAGAATTTTTCCTTTGCATTGCTCCAAATGAACGGATTCATTTGTACAAATTGCACAAAATAATACCAAAATTAAATGCCAAAATTCCATTTTATGATTTGAAGAATTATTAAGCACCATTTTTCAGTGTATTTCATAATCACATCCAATATATTATCGAATCATTTATAATAGCATTGATTTTATTATTTTGGTTGGCAAAAATTTGACTTTTCTTTTACACTTTTTCTATAATTTACATAATTTGAAATTTAGGCAGAAAATAATGTGTTATGGGAAGGAGCATTTTAAGCTCCCTAATTTTATATTTTCTAAAAATTTATATTTTAACGGAGTGGCCACAAACGGTCCGACGGTGCCGTCATTATTTGTCCCATTTTGTCTGGTGATTTTTGTCGCGCCAGATTTTTTATTTCAATAATTCATCCTAATAAGGATTTTTGAGATTTTTTTTGCACAATTTTATCATGCCCATAAAAATTTAAGGCAAAAATAAATGAACACGACGAATTGTCCACTGACGGTGTCTTCTGCTGACAAGTTGTCCAGACACAAAGCGGCGCTTACCGGCACCGCCTGACCTTTGTTTTTTTTGCTAACTTTTCTTAAGAAATCCCTCTAAATTTTTCAAAAATTTTCCGGGACCGCCAAACCTCCATTTCTATCACAAACTTTTCAAACTTTTTCCGCACCTTAGTCATACTCTTTTGAGAAAACGGCAAAATGAAAAACAATTTATTGTAGCCTATTTTTATTGACAATTTTATTCTTCTGAAAAAGTACGGAAAATTCTATTCAAAGGCTTAAACTATTCTTTTAAAATTACCGCGCTTAATCTAAAATTGCGTCTGAATTGCTCGGAGAAATGAATTTTAAAACGATTAATGTTTTTCAATGTAAAACTAAATATAACTATAATTTTCAATTTATTAATGACAATTTCTCAACACCAGCTAACACATTCGAAGCAAAGATATCCAAATATAAACATTTTGATCAAAAAATCATAGACAAAAGTCAAATTTTGATCATCATCATTTTTTGTTGAACATCTGTCACAACATATTTTTGCGAGTGGCTTAAAGAAATCCGGAAAATCGTCCACGTGACCCATAAGCAGCGCCAAATCCGCCGACATCAAAGCGTTTTGCCGGCATGAATGGGTAGAAACTACAAAGTTGTGAAGGGTGTTGTTTAATAAGATTAGACAAATCCCTGGAAAAGCGAACATTTTATCCCCATGGATGCCGCTGAGCAAGGTCCCAAACACTTACGGCACCGGATATCCGTTCCGATAACCAAATAACTGTTTAGCAGACAATAGCGGGAACAACGAATATCCCGTTATTTTTATGGAGCATCCCTCCAATTTAACCCCTATTTGAGGAGGCTTGAGACATGAAGCTACTGCTCTAATAAAGCCCCCACCTCAGATAGAGACGCTATTTGGACAGGGTTAAAAATGAAATCCTCCTCCTCTAATAGGAAAAAAAAGGTTTACCCATCATAGCCGCCGTAGCTTTCCGACGGCGCATAATCAAATCGCTTCTGCTGTTGTGGGGGCGCTCCGAGTCCAGCGGCATAAGTGCCGTAGTAAGCCGGCGCCGGAAGAAATGGGAGCAATTGGAATTGTGCCGTCGCCGCCGCTGTGTAGGGCTCTAACGGTTTCCGTTGCTGCTGCTGTTCGTCCACTGATTTTGCCGGCATTTCACCGGCAGATGGCATTTGGCGCTTCAGAAAAGAGCGCGCTCCACCGAATGCCAAAGCGCTAAACGAAAATGTGCCCAAATTAGAAAGCACATATATTGGATGCCAAAAAAACGCTTATTTGTTAGCTGTTCGAAAGTCTCGGGTCTTAATTCGAACTTTTCACTTTTTGAGGGTCTCGATGTAAGTTCAAACTTTGTCGTTTTTTTGGGGGGAGCGGGGTCTCGAATCTCTGGCTTAACTCAAATCTCAGGGTTAAGTGTCAGTCTCGAGGTTAAATTGCGGTATCGAATCTCACGAGTCAGTGTTAAGTCTCAGTCTTAAGTCTCGGCTAAAACTAAATTTTGACTCTCGAACAGATCTTTCTTCCCCTTCCCCCACTCCCCACTAACCCATTAAGCAAAACAATGGCGCCAACAATTGTCGTGATGAAGCGAACGGAGGCAAACATTTTGAAGAGCATTTTTTGGCAAAATGTTTTTATTTTTTCAATGTATTTGATGAAGAGAGGGAACGCTTCTAAAAGAGTAGCAAAAAGATAAGTATTAATATTATATAATGTTTGTCAGACAACACGACTAAAATGCCAAAATGTCTCTTTGTTTGATTGGATTCCCTGGAGGGCTTAAATATGTGTCTGTACAGACAGACAGACAGACAGTTGGCTGGTGATAAGCGGCTAACAAAATGCCAACAAAACCAATCAACAGCTGAAATCCGCCCACAAAACCATTCAACTGAAATCCCTTCAAGTAGGGCACAACATTTAGCTCTCTCTTTCTCTCTCTTAATGTAATCCCCGGCGGGAGGGATTTATACACTGAAGTGTCCACTCGGCAAAGTTTCTGCTTAAATAGGGGCCCAGCCGCCGGCGAAGCCGAGGCGGGGCTCTAAGAGCACTTTTGCTGATGATGAAGAATGCCGATGAAGAAGATGTTCGTCAGATGAATGGATAGATAAACTGTCAGAATTGCGCTAATGGAATTTTCAAAAAGTCTTGGAGCAATGTGCACTTTTTCTTGACGCATTTGTTATTGAGTGTAAAAAGCGGATTAAAATTGCGTATAGTTTTGCAAAAAAAAGTGGCACACCGGCGGCATATTCAATTAATTTTTATTGTACATACTAAACCCATTTCACAAGTTGCAGCCAGCGCATTGGTAAACCCATCATCAAAAAGCAGCCGCTAATGCAGTCCAAGTTTTGGTACCACTGATAATTTTTTAATGATCCTCTGACGGCACAATTTTAATTAATATTGTAAAACTATGGTTCAGCAGAACTGGGAAAAGTCATGATTTTTTTTACCCGAGACTAATCCCGGTCCCGTCTTTTCTACCGGGATTTCAGCAGACTAGTCCAGGTTTCCCGGTTTTTTGACCGGGACTTTTCCGGTCCCGGGTTTTTGTGAAAAATCCCGGTCTCGGTGAACCCTAATATAAACCAACTGTGAACTTTTTAATAAATTAATTACAGCGGAAAACTTTTGTCCCCGGCGTTTCGGCGCGGGGGCGTTTTCAGCTTTCCCGATTTCCCAGAGATATTAAGCCCGCAGATTGTTGTCCACATATTAATGGCACCGCAAATGCTTACTGCTGGTTGACCGCTTACGGAAATGTGATCTTGCCAAAAAAACTATCGTGTGTATGTAGAAAGCTAGACAAATTAATTCCTTTTAAATACGGCAATATATTTGAGCAAGCATTTATTTGTCTAAATGGGGCGATAATTAATCCCCGCCGGGCATCTCACGCGGCGGTGCCGTCGCCTGCGTGGGAGTTTAGCTCATTTATTTTAATTTTAAAAAAGAATTTTGTGCCCATGGTATGAAGAAGCCCAACACGAATAATGCCCGAAATGCTTGCGGGCGGAGATTAGCAGGGATAGAGCAAAGAATGCAACCTTTTTTTTGCGATTGTCGCCGAACATTGGCACAAAAAATGATGCCGACATTTGTCAGCAAATTATAAAGTGTGTGCTTTTCAACATGGCACAATATAAATTTATTCCGAATAACAAAAAAAAGGTATAAATTTCCGGCAGCATCATCATTTTGTGAACATGGTTTGGCTTAAATAAATAAAATTTTGAAATTTAAATGTGTCTTTACTCCATTTTAAAAAGGTTAAGTTGACATATTGCCAATATTCGTCAAACGGACAATTTTCAAAAATTCCCACGATGATGCCTTACCGCATATAAAATGAAACATGACAGTAAGGTCTAAATTTGACGAATTTTGGGCAATTTTTTTAGAATTCACATATCATAAAAAGCATATTATTTTAATGTAAAATGAATCCAAAAAATGCGTCATAATTTTCGCTTCGACCATCCGCCGCTTTAAAACTGTTCACCACTATTAGGACATTTTGTAGAAATGAGACAAACAATATTGAGAGATTTATTTGTGCCGACGGCTTAACACGCGCATTGGATGGCATTTTGGAGAAGGGAAAATGCCGGGATTTGCATTTTCGCTTAACGGCATGACATATGATGATGCCGGGATGTCTTATCCCCCATCTTGACATGTCAACATGAAACAGACAGCCCCCATTTGTTATCAAAACAAAAAATGAGACAAATAATGACCTACAAAAATTCAGATAAAATGTATAAGAGACACAAAGTGCGGGTTTGAAAATGGAAAAAAAACTGTCTGATAAATCTGATTAAAATTGACATCGAAAGAACTAAAAATGAAGAAAAATGCTACCCCTGGGAACATAGATAACCTTACTTCAATGCCATTTAATTTCTTTTTTTTTTTGAGGGTTTCAAAGTGAAGAACAATGCTTTAATATGCTGCATCTTCTGTCACTCATAAAAGGTGCTAATAGTACCTTAATCAAGTCCGTCGAAGGAAACGGTAAAAAATCGGTAATTACCGGTAATTAGCGCGGTAATTACATCGCTGCCGAATACCGAAAATCCTCCCATTTGCCGAACACTACTAGAAATATGCTGAAATAAATACCAAAATGACAGTCTGGGCGAAAATTTTAAATTGTTTAGATATATAAAATAGTTGAATAATTACAAATGCTAGATAAAAAATAGACAAATTTAACTATAAAGAAGAGAGCATTTGAGAAAATGATGAACAATGTATGTTAATTGCGAGATGGGAGGCCAAGCTGTGCCGCCGAAAAATTTTGAGAATATATCGTTTTTTAACAATTATTTTAATTTTGATTTGTTAATGCTTAACCTTGTAAGCTACATAAAGTGGTGAAAACTCAAACTTATAAATGCTTCAAAATGATAAAAACATTTCACAACTTTAATTTATAAGGTAGAAGAACGAGTGTGAAAACTGAACTAAACATTTGAGCAAATGATGAATAAAGATGTAAAAGCATGCCGAATGATGAAAAGAGTAAAATGAGGAATAAAATACGGCAGCACCGCTGGAAATGACCAAAAATTATCGACAACAGATTTGTTGAAATGCCGTTAAAAAGAACACAGAATTCACAATCAAATTTGAAGAAGAGCGGCGAAAAGGGCACAATTTGAAATTTGGCTGTTCCATCTGTGGTTGGTTGGTTTACATTCAAAATTTGATTTTCGCTAGTCTTTAATGTAATCTCAAATCTTTTTTAAATTTGATTTATCGTAACAAATGTGAAAATAGACAAAAGTCGTAAAAGGTGGCGAAATTGGCGAGAAATGCATGAATGTCTAACATGGTGGACAAACGACAAATGGCCATAACTTTTTTATTGTTATTCAGCTAAATGATACTAAACTTAGTATCAATCGGAAGCTCTATAGACGTATGAAAAGAAGGAGAGTGAAAAACCGGACAAAGGGTCACACAGATGAAACCGTGGAAAACCGGACAAAGTGTAACACAGGGAAATTAGACAAAAGGTCCCAAAAGGCAAAGTCGGAAAATAGAATAATAGAATTTACTTATGTGGGTGACTGATGGAAAATGAATGTTGTGCCGCCGATCCCAACCGCTGTTGATTTGTGAGGATAATCGGGGACAGTGGGAAGAGGGGCGGCAGGGGGGAGGGCGGGGGAGAGACATGGGCAGAGGCGAGGGCGGGCGGGGTCACCCAGCCATAATTCACTACTTTTTGTGACTATTGGTGATTAATATGGGTCATTTTGCCGCACATGTGTCCCCCTCATTTATTTACTTACAACATTTTTTAATGCATCCAAAAGAATGGTTAGGTGTCGTTGTGAGTGACCCCACTCCGCCTCCCTCCCATCAGCAGCGGTTGGGATAAGGCGGGCATAACACTCAATTTTCCATCACTCATTAAAGCGAAATCAATCCATTTCCATTTGTCTTTTAAACTAATTAATTTTGCATATTTTAATTCTTAGCCCTTAAAATTTTTATTTTTTGAGCAATTGTTATTTTAAAGACCGGAATGTAAAAAAAAAACGGGGATGGAAACGGGGATTTATTTGGACCGGGTATAAGTATAACTGGACTAAAATCCCAATTTTAGTGGGCGGCCCGTCCTGTCCCCGTCCGGTCGACCAACCCCTATCTAATCACCCACCCCCCCCCCACACGGGGGAGAGACATGGGCAGAGGCGAGGGCGGGCGGGGTCACCCAGCCATAATTCACTTCTTTTTGTGATTATTGGTGATTAATATGGGTCATTTTGCCGCACATGTGTCCCCCTCATTTATTTACAACATTTTTTAATGCATCCAAAAGAATGGTTAGGTGTCGTTGTGAGTGACCCCACTCTGCCTCACTCCCATCAGCAGCGGTTGGGATAAGGCGGGCATAACACTCAATTTTCCATCACTCATTAAAGCGAAATCAATCCATTTCCATTTGTCTTTTAAACTAATTCATTTTTGCATATTTTAATCCTTAGTCCTTAAAATTTTTATTTTTTGAGCAATTATTATTTTAAAGACCGGAATGTTAAAAAAACACGGGGATGGAAACGCCTTTGGACCGGGTATAAGTATAACTGGACTAAAACCCCAATTTTAGTGGGCGGCCAGTCCTGTCCCCATCCGGTCGACCAACCCCAATCTAATCACCTACCCCCCCCACAATTTATGCAGAAATGCCTTATTTTTTTTATATACCTAATATTGTTGATTTAAATTAGACAGATTTAATTTCAATGGCCAATGATTCCTTCAATTACGACGCTTACATTAGGGACGAAAGAATTAAGGTACGTGGGGGTGGTAGAGATGCTCGAGAATCTCAGCACATCTGCTGGTGTTTGGTCATGTGTATTTTTGGTCTCTTTCTGACAAAATTTTGTTCACCAATTTCTTCTGCCGTATGTTGTAAAAATTTCGGATTTTGGGCCAGGCATTAAAAAATTTTGTTCTATTTCGTTTTCAAAAGACACCTACTACCGAGTTTCGGGTTTCTGCCTACAAAAATGAATATGTATTTGTACTTTTTTTGCCAAAATTGAAATTTTTCCCCGACATTTGACTGCATGTATTTATGACGAGAGTCAGCTGCGGTGACGGACCAAACGGCGAGCGGCGGCTGGCTTTTCCTGTTCATTGAACGCCTCGAGATTGAGCCGCTTCAAATTTGCAAGCAAAAAAACCATTTTACTTCTTATGCAGTACTGCTGCTGTTGCTGTTGGTGGTCGGCCAAATCTGATGCAGTTTCTCCTGGTGATCAAGCTTTGCTCTATCTCTGCTGCAGCTGGTGTTGAAACAAACTTACTCTTCGTGAGGCAGACAGAAGTTCAACCAACTGTTAGCCTGCAGCCATTTCTAACCACCTGCGCATGAGGAAGCCTGCAGCTATTACAAACCACAGCATGCAGCAATTACCAACCACTTATTCGTGAGGAACCCTCGAGCCATTCCCGCAGCCATTCCCACTGCAGCCTGCTGCCATTCCTAACCACATCCTGCATTAATTACCAACCACTTGTTCGTGAGGAACCATCCAGCCATTCCCAGCCTCCACCGTTTCCCAACCTCAGCCTGCAGCCATATTTGTTAGCAACAACCACTTGTTCTTGAGGAAGCCTTCATCCAATCCCAATCACCTTCTGTAGCCATTTCCAACCACCTGCCGATGTAAAAGAGATGAAATCTCTGTGCAAAAGCTGCAAAACAGCCGTCAGCGTTCAGCTGAAACTCAAACAACGGCGCCAGCGGCGACAACTTCCGCGCGAACTCATTTTTGAGCTGATGTTGTGCGTTCCATGCACAGATTGGAGTGCGCGGCGCGTGTTGTTAAGCGGTTCAATGATACTTCGATTGATTTTGGGCAGCAAAAAATGCCAAAATTGGCGTCAACCAGTGCCAATTAGGGTAGAATAATGGCTTTAAAGTGGGAAATTGATTCTGAATTCCTGTATTAGTTTTCATATTGCATTTAGTCATTCACTTTTTTCATTGGATTAATCCTCCAGTATGCACATAAATTTTTGATCTTATTTTTCAGCAGATAGATCACGGCTATTTTGCAAGGCCCATCACGTCGTTATCCAAAGTAGGTTTGGTGTATCCGTCCCAAGATATCTGTTGGAGAGGAGGGGGCTCAATTAGAGGGTAGAAAAACTTCTATTGAAAGAAATGTGATGAATATTTAACTCTATCTCGTTTTTAGCCTTTATTTCAACTTAATAAAAAAATTTGAAAATTTACCAATTCATTTTCAGAAATGGCCGATCATTCCACGCATGCATTCCAACATAGCAATCTTTGAGAACCTTTTCATTCCCAACTTTGTCAATTACATGAACATCGTCAAAGTTGGAGAAATTGAGTATCAGTCTCTTGTTGCTATTATTCGCATTGACAAGTCTATTCTCGCCGATGGTCGTACGGAATTCCAGTCGGTGGGTTTAAAAAATAAAACATAATTCTCAAATATTCATTCAATTTGTACAATTAGTGAATAGGAAAGGATACAATTTTGGGTAAATAATGTTCGAAAAATAGATCATTCCAAGCAAATATGTATAAATTCACCTTTTTTGATTGAAAAATAGAGACCGGTGGCTTAATTTTTATAAATTATGTATATGTATGCATCTATTCAAAATAATTAAAAATTCCTGTTAATTTTAAAACGATTAATTTAGCGCACCGCTCTGAAGACGTTCTTTGCGGATTCACCGCCTAATCCTTTGGGCCGACACTGCACCACGCGTTATGTTGAATTCACGGAAAATGTTGTATGCAAAATTGGACCAAACTTTCGGGTTTTGCTTCCTAAATCCCTCTCATTTCAGGAGAAGGATTACCTGAAAATGGACTTTCCTATCACAATGTCCCTGGACGAGATGAAAAACGACATATTTGTGGCAATCTCCAAGCTCAACCTCCTTATCTACCAAGTGCGTTTTGGGGTTTCAGAGACAGTTGGGATTAATTAAGGAAAAGTAGTTGAAGCAATCAGAAAGTATTTATTCATTTTACGAATTTATGAGTGAGAAAGTTTAGACAGGTCGAATTTGGGTGATTTTTGAATGGTAAAAAATAAATAGGCGTTTAATCACCTTCTTTTATTCTCCAATTTTTAATAATTCTTGTAAGAATTTCATTAAAATGCTTCACTTCAATACAGCAAGGGCAATTCCATTCCCGAAAATAATTGCCAAATTATAATTTTTTTTATAAATAAAAAAATAATACAATCTTTATAAATACAATATCAATTGTAAAAACACTTTTTTATCCCTTTTTAGGCCACGAAAGGCGAGCTGAACGCTTAGGACGGTAGGAGCTGAATTTGACAAAAAATTGTTATGACATTCTTATCTGATCACATCCGCGAAGCCATGTTGGAAAATTTATTGCATAATTTTTGACGCCTTTGACAATCGTTAGAATTTTGTTGAATTAGTCCGTTGTTGTTTTTATCACATTTATGACAAAGTACGCTTATTTGATTTAACTGACCAATCATTTTTATCAACACACTTTTTTTTCCATGGTCATTTCGCGCCTCCCTGAACATTTGTTGGCACTTTATTCATTTTGCGAATTTTTATATTTGAGCGGCAATTTTTTTGTCAATTTACATCGCATATTCTGGGCAATATTTTATGCCATTGAATCGCATTTCGTTTTGTTGATCATTTCTTTTATGAGCGTCGGTTGCGCAATAAATTCTTTTTTACGGGCATTGAGCGTCTGATTGTTGTGCTTTTTCCACTAAAGTATGGCATTTACATTTTAATTATAATTTTAAATGCCTGATTTTTTAAGAAATTTAACAATTCCTTATTTCTATCTTTTGTATTTGTATTTAAAAACATATTTATCATTGCAATGATCGTTATTGTTTCAATTTTTATCTGATAAGAAAATCAATTCCATGGAGATTTTTGTTTTTGCTTTCACTTTGCTGCAATTCAATGCCGAGATGGTTTTTTTAATGGAATTAATAAAATTTGATGCTGGCAAAAATATGCTAATAATCTAATTTCTTAATTAAAATGCAATAAAAGGGAAAATGCACGATTACAATTTTCAAAAAGACTCAACGAAAAATCAATTTATTCTTATTAAAATTCAGCCTATGTGTTTAATGAAACTTCAGTGCCGTTTAATTAATTTTATTTGAATGAAACATTTAGTGCCGTCCAACTCCAATTCTGCCCAATTCAACAAACGAATATTCCGATCACTTTGTACAATTGTTTTTGTCAATGTTGGTGGTTACATAATCATGTTTTGTTATGTATTTGCTTTTTAATTGTTGGCCGTTGAAAATGCCATAATCGATTGGCACACAAATCAAATCATCGGCATTTTGATGCATATTAATGCCGCTTCGAACGGGCCAATCAATACTCTATTGGACGAGGCAAGAAAGCCTAACTAATTGAAGGAAAATTATTTCCGTTTTCTTAGTTCGGAATATCGGGTGGCTTTTCGCAAAGAATATGTATTTATATTCAAAATGTTTTTGTAAGAGCTTTATCGTTTTTTTTGGGAGACAGGGGTATCGAATCTCTGGCTTAACTCAAAATCTCAAGGCTAGGTGTCAGTTTCGAGGTTAAATTGCTGTATCGAATCTCACGAGTCAGTGTTAAGACTCAGTCTTAAGTCTCGGCTAAAACTAAATTTTGACTCTCGAACAGCTCTTTCTTCCCCTTCCCCAACGGCCCCACTAACCCATCAAGCAAAACAATGGCAACCCTCGTCAAAGGTGGGGGGGGGGCTTAATTTCAAGTGGCTTTACTTCAAGGTGGAGGGTGGTTTGTATCCAAACTTTTTGGAAATCGGAACGGATATCCGGTTCCGAATTGTTTAGGACTTTGCTCAGCGGCATCCATGGGGATAAAATGCTCGCTTTTCCGGTGATTTGTCTAATCCTACCAAACAACGCCCTTACCAACTTTGTAGTTTCTACCCGTTCATGCCGGCAAAGCGCTTTGATGTCGGCGGATTTGGCACTGCTTATGGGTCACGCGGACGAGTTTCTGGATTTCTTTAAGCCACAACGCAAAAATATGTTGTGATAGAAATTAAAAAAAAATGATGATGATCAAAATTTAACATTTGTCGATGATTTTTTGATCAAAATGTTTATATTTGTGTGTATTCTCTTCAGAATGTGTTAGATAGTAGAGACCGGTATTTTGAAAAACCCGAGAACGGGACCGGGACCGGGATTTCGTTTTGGACCGGGACTCCCGTTTCAAAAAATCCCGTTTTGACCGGGATCCCGGTCCCGGTCCAATTTTTTGACCGGGATCCCGGCCGGGACCGGGATTTTTCAAAATTTTGGAAAAAATGAGAAAAAAGGGATGAAATAAGTAAAACGAAGGTCTGTTTAAAACATTTTAGAAATTTGATCTTTTCAGAATAAAATTTAACACCAGACAATAATAAATCAATATTTATAATTCAACATCGGAATTTCATGCTTATTCCCATTTGCCTTGCACTCACGGCACTCTGCTTTTTTACCATCTTTAGTTTTTTCGAACAAGCCTATTTTCCATATTGATCCACTCATTTTATATTCTAAAAAGGTTAAATCGGGGGAATATATGAGAATGCATTAAAGTAAATAACACATGTACATACATATCAGGGATGGTACCGGATGGCAAAAATGAAAGTCCGGAATCCGGAATCCGGAATTCCGGACCCCCCAAAAAAAGTCCGGAATCCGGAATCCGGAAT